>APFE031183111.1:27081-114352 GCA_000404065.3 Pinus taeda
AGAACTTGTCATTCTATTCAAAGAATGTGATATTTTTGCTTTTTCATGATCAAGTCCAACGGTTCTTGCCTTGTCATACCCAGGGCTCTTGTATCCTTTAGGGGCATCATTTATGGCAGAGACCATTTCGTGCCAATAAGGTGAGTGAAGAACATTGAATGGTATCCCACATGCATAGAGAAACCTGTAAACCTTTGAATCCACATCATTCCTACACCCCTCATCAAGGAAATTTGATATGGTTCTACGCCTTAAAGCTGATGACCCTGTGCCTCCATATCCACTGCCTTGGGAGGATGCTGAAGGAGTTCTTTGTGCTTGTGATTGTGAGCTTGGTTCAAAGAAACCCCTTGATTTTGTAGATTTGTATTGGGCTTCCTCCTCATCCCTTATGTATTTGGTTCTATTTGTTGCTGACATAGCTGCACAAATTTTGATTCCTATTTGTTTATCTCCATCCCATGGCCTTTTCCCGCAGAGGTGTTTTCTGGCACAGGTGTATGAACCTGTGTAATTATTGTTGCAATGGGGGCAATGAAATTTAGTGGTTCCCCCCCCTTTCCCTGCTTCAGGCATGTTAACATATTTCGACAATGGGGTTTGGTCTTGTTTAGTTTTTTCAGAGTCATGTTCACCCTTCTCTAGCTCCTCCTCACCGGGGTTTTCATCAAATCCACTTTTTCCAGCTTCTTCATCCCCCTCTTCATTTTGACCCCTCCGTTTCCTACTCTCCAGCACCATAATAAACATAAAAGGGATTAAGAAGAGGAAAATGCCAAGAAAGCCAGGTCCATGATGTTTGATATTTGTAGGCTTTTGAATCTACAAAATTTAATGGGAATGGGAATGGGAATATGAATGTGAAAATTAATTTAATTTATTTAGATTAATTAATTTAATTTATTAATTTTATTTAGATTCATGATTTTTTACTAAATAAATTAAACTAAACTAAATTAAACTAACTAAACTATACTAAATTACTACCTAAGGTTTAAAATACTAAATTACTAAGTTACTAACGTAACTAACCTCTTTGTAGGCTTGCTCCTTGCTCCTCGCTTCTCCTCGCTCCTTTGCTCAATCTCCTTCGCTCTCCAGCTTCTCCTCAACTCATTCAAGTGACAATGAATTTTTTTTTGCCCCCAAGTCATTTTAAAACTACTTTTTTTTTTTATTTTAATTATTATTATTATTATTAATTTTTTTTTTTGCTTGTTTGTTTTGTTTTCGGGTTTGCGCAATTTTTTTTGCCCGAATCGCTCCCGGCGTCGTGCGCGTCGCTTCGCGAGCGATCGCTCCCAAGCTATAATTTTCGCTCTGGGAGCGACGGGAGTGATGCTCCCTAACTCGCTCCCGATTTTGGCAGGGAGTGTAAATTTTTTTACAGGAGCGTGCTCTCGAGCCGCTTCCGCCTGGATCGCGGATTGGGAGTGGGTTACGGGTGGGAGGGGGAGCGCTCCCCCGCAACTCTGCGCGAGGTTGATGCGTGTCAAGGTGGTATGCTGTACTTATTATTATATCTAACCCCACTGGAGTAAGTTCCAAGTGTGCAGATATTGTCAACATGCCACAATGATGTACACTAAAATGTTTTTAGGGTTATAAACTACACTACAACCAGTGTTGAGGGGGATGTGTACCATTTAAAATCTGCCTGCCATGTGACAGTATTTTTAGGTGGTAGGGAAAATGTTTAAAACTCCAATTCCTGTCTCTGGATGCTTGTTTGATTATATATGTGTACCTATTTATTGATAAGTTAGAAGGATGACATCTAGCATCCATTTTAATTTCTCACATGGATACTTTATTTACAAGTGGTATCTGAAGAGTGTATAAATGAACAGTGAAGCTGTTAAAATTTTACAGCAGCGATTCAATTTAATGATGGTTATGTTTTTTGCACATTCAAACTCTGCATTCTAGAGATGGCTTATAAGGTGCAAACTTGCACCTAAATCTTTGTGAATTTTGAAGCAGATCTTGTGGCAAAGTCCTTGGCTTGAGATATTAGCAGGCTTCCACTTTCTGTTGCTGGCATTGCCGAAGGTTCTGCAAGTTAAGTATCTATTGGCTTTGTGGTTAGGATGCTTGTGAGGGTGACGGGTTCACACTGGTGTGCTGTATTATATGCAACCCTGCTGGAGTATGGTCCTATTGTGTGAATATTGTCGATATGCAGCAATGTTGTATGCTAGCCAGTGTTATTAGGGTTATATATTATACCACCAGGGTTGATGGAAATGGGTACTAGGGTACTAGGTAAAATGTATCCTGAATGACAATAATCTTAGGTGACAGGAAAAATGTTAGAACCTTCAATTCCTGTCTCTGGATGCTTGCTTTGACCTTATATGTGTACCTAAGTCTTTGATAAGTTAAATGAAAGGCATCCGAGAACCACTTTGACAAGGATAATTATTTACGAGTGGTATTGGAAGGGTATAAATTGACAGCAAAGCTGTAGCAATGTGATTTGCTGGTCTATAAGATGTTTGTTCATAGGTTGGTTGAATAAATTGCCCAATTGTTTTTGGCAGGATGTTCATTCACTTAGGCGCTTTTCTGTGTAAGCTTCTAATATAATGTTCAAATTTGTGGTTTTGCTTTCAGGCATATTTATCATCAACTTGGGTAAGACTTGGGAAAAGCTGCAGCTTGCTGCAAGAGTAATTGTAGCAATAGAGAACCCTCAGGATATAATTGTACAATCTGCAAGGCCATATGGTCAGCGAGCAGTTCTGAAATTTGCCCAATTTACTGGAGCTCATGCAATTGCTGGCAGGCATACACCTGGAACATTTACAAATCAGCTTCAGACATCATTTTCTGAGCCTCGTCTTCTGATTCTTACTGATCCAAGGACTGATCATCAGGTAATGGGTTAAGTAATTGCCTAATTGGTGATTTGAATTATCTAACTTTTAACCATATTACAGCTTGGTTCATATTGTGGACTTTTTAAAGCCTTTATTCTAACAACCATCATTTTTCTGCCTTGTAGCCTATAAGAGAAGCAGCCCTTGGTAATATTCCCACTATTGCATTTTGCGACACAGATTCTCCAATGAAACATGTTGACATTGGTATTCCTGCAAATAACAAGGGCAAGCACAGCATTGGTTGTCTGTTTTGGATGTTAGCAAGGATGGTTTTACAGATGCGAGGAACAATTGTACCAGGTCGTAAATGGGATGTCATGGTAAACTGAAGTCCAGGCCAATGAATATACTTCATTTATGGTTTACAAATCATTGTATATGAACAATTTTATAATAAGTTGGTGCTTAAATTTATTTTTATTCTGCTTTTTTGCAGGTTGACTTATTCTTTTACAGGGAGGCAGATGAAGCGAAGGAAAGAGAAGAAGAGGAGATTGCTCCAGCCGAGTATGTTCCTACTTTTACTCTTGGTGCAGAGCAATGGCCTACAGAGGTTGCTGATGCTCAGTGGGAATCTGAAGCACCTGCAGTTCCCAGCATTGTGCCTCCAGTTGCTGGTGCTGATTGGCTGGCAGCTCCTGGTCAGTTTCTTTTTGTCACTCAGTGTGGCTTTTATAATTTTCCAGTCCTGTTAAATACTACTGGTTTTTATTGTTACTTCTTGAGAGCTGTTAGTAATTTTTTCCTTTGATTTTTAAATCTTTAAAAGCTGGTAAGTTGTTTTTCTTTGAATTCTTTAAATTTTATATTGTTTGCACTTCATTTCTTCAGAAACTGTTAATCTTTTAGTTTTAAATTTCAAACTTAAATTAAAGAATGAGATTTTGGACAGGTGATCTTTTCTGAGTGACTGGCCTAATTATAATTGTGTTTAATGCGTCCATGTTTTTGTGATCAGTTCCGGAAGCTGTGGCATGGGATATTGCAGCTGCTCCAGCCATACCAGCAGCTGCAGGGTGGGATGCAGCCATACCGGCAGCTGCAGGGTGGGATGCGGCCCCTGTTCCGCAACAACCTCTAGCTGGAATGGGTGCAACTAGTTGGGAACCTGCTCCTGCTGCACCCACAAATTGGTCTCAATAGTTTATCTTTGGGAGGGAAGAAGCCTTGCAATTACATTGCTTTCTCTCCAGTAATATCAATTTTTTTTTACTTCTATATTTGATGTACTGTGAAACGTGTCTTAATTTTTGTCAGTGGTCTTCAGTTGTGACATGGACTGCGTTATGAAATCAATACTGCAGTTGCAAATACATGGCATTGCTGAAACATATATTTAGATGGCTTGCACTAATTTATTAGGTTATTGTTAGGCTATTCATTCTATCTCATCCTACTTTAAACACTGCTCTATTGAACAGGTTTTTGGAAATTAACTGTACTGTTTCATTATAATTGGTCAGTTTTAGAAATTAAGCTTTTATCTTTTGGTGATTGTAACTGAAATTTATGCGTTGGCAAGATATAAAAAACATTCAAGCTTTTTTCTCCTTGCAGCATTTTCTTATTATTCACGATTTGGGAATTTTTTCATGCATAGTCATTCTTTTGTACAATACCTACAAAACCCATTTAAGGAGAGATCTTGTTTGTTACGTGACGAAGATAGTCTTCAACGTAAGTTTTTCTCAGTGTATTCTTCAGGATCTTTAGCATAGATACTTAAAGTCAACCCTTGTAATTGAGTTGCCTTGATTGACAGTCAACTCAGATTTCTATTGATTGTCTAGTTCTCGGTTTTACACTTTTGGATTTCTGATAAAACTGTTGTGATGATTTGTGGTATGAAAATTTTTCCTAGCTGGAAGACAGAGCATCATAAATTTGTACATAGTTTTCAGGATATTAGGTAGTTGATTGGAGTTTTATTATTGGTAATAAATATATTGTTTGCGATCCTGACTATGTTGATTATAGTTTCACATAGTTGACCTGGGCTCATAAAACACTTTACAAAGCCAAACTATCACTTCTGTTCCGGAAAATATTGTGGAAAATCTTGTGAACTGGACTAGTGAAAACCTAAAAAAAACTTCAAAATTTCACAGAACTAGTCGACTAAAGACAGGCTGAAGATTTTAGATTGAACTCACCTGAGTTCTGTAACGAAGCTTATGTGAGGGCAAAATCAATACAATCAATGCCTCGAAAAGTTGCCTTGACTGACAGTCAACCCAGATTTCTATTAATTGTCTAGTTTTGGGTTTGACACTATTTGGATTCCTGTGAACGCTGTTGTGGTGTTTTGTGGTATGTGAATATATCCTCGCTGGAAAAGAGAACATTATAAATATGTATTTAGTTGTCTGTCAGGCTATTATGTAGTTGATAGGAATTTTGCTATTGATAATGACTGTTCTGGTGATTTGTAGTAGAGAATATATCGTAGCTGAAAGAGAACATTAAAAATGTGTACCTGGTTGTCACTTTGGCTGTTATGTAGTATTTAGGAGTTTTTCTATTAATAATGAAAATATGGCTTGTGATCCTGTTTATGTTGATTATAGTTTAATATCGTTGAGTTGTGCTCATCATTTACTTTTCAGAACCAAACTATGGTTCGACTTGCAGGAAATATTATGGAAAAACTTGTAAACCTGACGATTAAAAACTCAAAAAACTTCAAAATTTCACAGAACTAGTCGATGAAAGATGGGCTGAAGATTAGGATTGAACTTGCCTTGGGCTGAAGATTAGGATTGAACTTGCCTGAGTTTTGCAACGAAGTTTGTCTGAGGGCAAATCAGTGCAATTAATTTTGCAACGAAGTTTATAATGTAATTCTTCATGAATGAACTAAGAGATGGCATTATGGTTTGATTGTGAAGAGGCCTTTGTTTTCTGCAATCATCTATCGCAAACTATCCCTTTAGTGTCAATATCCCTATGACGGGATTTTGTTCCACATCAATACTCTTGTTGTCACTATAACACCAAGAGCATAACCAACCACCTCCAAGTCAGGTATACTAAGTTCCTATGATTTTAACAAAGAGCAGACTCACGGGAAAGGGGAATCCGGCCCTCTAGCTGCCACCACAGCAGGTCATTGTACTCCATGAGATTTGAACATCGGTCTCCCCGGGCTTCGCCCATGTGACTTACCGTCAAACCGCACATCACTGTACAACCTAAACATATAATATTATTACATAGATATCAAGCAAAAGAGGGGCCACCAACGGTAGCAATATTAGTATCAAAGTGTGAAGGATGATACTAGAAATATTACATATAACAATATCACATGGACAACCACAACTCAAATAGGGGGCATTTCTGCAGAAATATCTAGTATCAAAGTGAAAGAGGAAGTTATCACGATGACCCAAGAGCCTGCACCCCAAACCCAACCTATATATTGGCAAAAGCCTTTGGTACAGGAAATGCCTCATTATCAGCAAAACAAACATGCAGCTATGAGGTTTGATCTTGGGTCTCCCATAGATTAGGCATGGCAGTTACCGATTCACCATGTGGTTAAAAAAATATTATATGTTTAGGTTTCTTTTGAAGGTTGTCTATGAGATATTATTATACAGAATATTTCTAGCACCATCTTTCACTTTAATACTAACATTGCTATACTGTGGGTGGCCCCTCTTTCGTTCGTGCTATATAATAATATTATATGTTTAGGTTTCTTTTCAAGGTAATACTTTCTCTCTTTGCTTTGCAAGCTTAATTCTTTTGATATTTTGTTTATGAAAGCACGCTATTAACAAATTCAATTGTTTTTGAAAGATGTTGCGAGCATGTACAAAACTGTTACCCACGACCTGCTTTTCCGAGTATGTGTAACCTTCTTAGAATCGCTGTAATGTAACCCGTCTAGTGTTCCATACCCCAAACATGTCAAAATAAATAATCTACTTCTAAACATATAATCTTGGCTAAAACTAAAAAGAAAATTGTTTCTATATGGTTCACTTTATTTAAGATTTCCCCCTTCTCATGACACAACATTGGTGAAGACTGAGAATATTTTTATACAACCTGGAATATGTATTGGTCTCCTGGGAGATTTCTAATTTGCTTTCCGGAGAATAATCTGGATATACAACCTGGATTACACTATCCATTCATCTGATAGAGGTTGTCCCTAAGGTTGTATTTTTGTTTTGTTTTGTAAATTTAAATCTGGTTTGTGGGTTTTACCTTTACTTTTAAAACAAATTTTGTTTATGGGGACAGATACCTTGGTTCGTTTTACCAGATAAAGGAAAACTAGCCAGATAACCAAAATTCATGTTCAAGTTGTTTAGAACAAAAAACTTGTCCGTGACTCTGTAAAGACAAATAACCAGAGCACATGATATTGGGCAGGGAGAAAGTCACTTGGTTTTGAGCATTGATCAATTCCCCAGGCCTCCGTGAAAATTAATTGTCATAATCATTGGTTTAATGGTGCACAGCATACATTGGATTCCTTCCTCGATGGTCTAATGTGCGATTTCTTTCGCTGGTTTCTTTGGACGTGGGTAGCTTTTAAAGTGGGCCCATAAAGTATTTGCCATTTTTTATTCTGTCAAGGTAGGCGAAACACATTGCAAACCCTCAACTCTTACCGCACTCGAATCCCAACCAGGGGTAGGATCCTCCTCTTGCTCCCCATTGTTTCGCTGGAGGCTTAGGCTTTAGGTGAGACACATTGCTCACCCTTGACTCTTACCACAACGAAATCCCAAACTAGTTGTTGTTCCCACCACTTCACACAAGCTAGTTTATGATTAATGTCAAGTTTGTGAATCCTCTTAGACATTACTACTTCCTTCTTTCTTTGTCAATACATCCAAATCCTAAACTACTTGCTGTCCTATTTCTCCACAAAAGTATAATTTGTTGATCTAACTTTGCCTCTATTATTTCTCATGTTGCCTCTTCTAGGCCTCCAATTGCCACTCAGTTCATTCGTTTTTATTATTAGTTGTTAATGTGATTTAACATTAACGTGAGCATGTGATGATGGGATCATCTTTATATTTGTGATCATCCATATGTTTGTCTTCGTATTTGATGTGGCATTTTAAGATGACAATTGTTGATTGCTCTCTAGGAAATAGAGATTGATAAATTATTTGATGTGATAATAATCCATGTATGTATTTTAATTGTTGTTTATTATCCCTGTTGCATGGCAGATATAATGCATTGGGTATGCGTTGACTATGAATTAATCCGGGTTTGAAAAAAATAATTAAACAATCACTTCCAAAATGTGTTTTAATTGTTGTTTATTATCCCTGTTGCATGGCAGGTATGCTGCATGGTAGATATAATGCATTGGGTATGCCTGGACTATGAATTAATTCGGGTTTGAAAAATAATAATTAAACAATCACTTCCAAAATGTGTTTTAATTGTTGTTTATTATCGCTGTTGCATGGCAGGTATGCTGCATGGCAGATATAATGCATTGGGTATGCGTTGACTATGAATTCATCCGGGTTTGAAAAAAAAATTAAACAATCACTTCCAAATTCACATTATAAACCAATTTAATTTATTTTTCATATATTTTAGTTTTGTTTTTATTGGTTATGGTTTTTATGGTTTTATTGCGTAATGATGATAATGTACCATTACAAGCTGATAATTATTTTTAATTCGTAATGATTACAATCATGACCAATCTGCCAATTCCAGGTACAACCATTACCATTCTCACTGCACATGCACATACGAAATTTCGCATGTTGATGGAAAGTGTTTTATGTCCAAATTTGAAGCAGATTTTTGGGGATTGAAATGAGTAATCGAGACAACGTGCTAATCAATGTGAGTAATTTTAACTGGTTAAATAAGTTTTTAAATTTTAAATACGCCCATTTATACCCTCATCCCAAAATGGTTTTGTTTGTTTTTTAAGTTATGTTTTATTCTTTTTTCATTTATGTTTTAGATTTATTTAACTTAATTGTTTTAATTGGTTTTTTGGTTTGAAATGATTATATATTTATTTAAAAAAAAAAGGAAATTTGACACACATGGGGTGGGGTGAGGTCTCTTTTGAAAATAAGAAAAAAAAATGTATTTTTGTTGATAATTATCTATGATTTTATCAATCTAAAAAGATCCTTCTAGAATTCAAGTTTAAAATATTGGTTTCTCATTTTATTACTTTAAACTAACCGAAAGAAGGTCGTTTCAGTTCACCTTTAGAATAGTGTTAGTTTTTATATTTTCATTCAATTAATTTTTTGATGTATTAATACTTATGTTTAATGTAAAAGCAAGAAGAAAAAGAAATGATACCAAAAATGATCGATAATCTGCTTTTATTATTTTTCTTTATCAAATTAAATATCATGTTTAATATAGAAATAGATAATTTCTCATACTAAAATTGTAATTAAAAAATTCTTTATTTCCTTATCATGATTACTATTAACAAGCTTCTAAAATATATCAATAAAAAATATAATAAATAAATTCAAAAATGGTCATTTTAGTGCATCTTTAAACTATTTTAGTCTTTATATTTTCTTTTTATCAATTCGTTGAGGTATTAACAACTTCAATGTTAAAAAAATACATTTTCTCAATACTAAAATTAATTAATAATCTTATTTCATTATTTTTATTAATTAATAATCTTATTCATTATTTTTTAATCAATTATTGTATAATTTTAATATAGAAATAAATAATTTCCAATACTAAAATTATAATTAAAATTTCTTTTATGTGCCCTACCATAATCAATATTAACCAAATTTATAAAAACTTCAATGAAAAAATATAATAAATAAATGAAAAATTTCACTCCCTAATAGCCTTATCTAGTTCTTTCTGTTGAGATGTGGTTGTTGCTTTAAAATATATTATTTTATATATATATATAATATATATATATATATATATATATATATTTTTTTTTTTCTTCTTTAAATAAAAAAAACACTATTTGGTCTTTTTGGGAATTATATATACATTGTGCCTAATCTAAAAACTACAATCATACACATTTTAATAATCCTTTTGGAAGAGTTTAACGTTAAATTAATTAACTTGATATATTATTTAGGAATTAGAAAAACCATAAGAAATCAGATCATATGGATAATGACTTTCATATGTGACAGCTCTATCATCTATGTATTTTAACTAGAAGTTATGAAGTGTGTGGCATGGTTCTACTAACAAAATGCTTTTAGTAAAGTCTCATGGGTTTCATGTAAAAAACATATTTCATATGTTATGACGAGAAGATTTATTTTTGCTATTTGAATCATACTTTATATGTCATATCTTAGATCCACAATTGAATCCATACAAATAAGTAAATGGACTTTGCAAATACATAGAAGAAATGACATGGTACAAAAAACATGGACATGGATAATTGTTACCAACAAGTAAAAGCTATGTTTAGTAGTTCTAAAGATGTATTGATCTACAAGTATGGTCAAATATAGATCTTTAAGTTTCGATATTAAAATCTAAATTACCCATATATGACTATTGGCCTTGAAGTATATTTTATGGCTAGTTACTTATTATTTTAAATTAGCTATATTTAAACTTAACGGCATGGAATAGCTCTATGTAGCACTTTCTTTGTAAGGAATGTTGATATGAAGTGGCATTTTAAGATGAGGAGTTGTTGTTTGTATGAATTAAAGATTGATAAATTTATGTAACATAAGCAATGTTAAGAAATTTATAAAATTAATAAATAAATATAATAATATATATATATATATATATATATATATATCATAATACACAATAGTTTTACTTTGAAAACTCTTAAATGGGAAAATCAATCAACTTATTTGTAAGTTATATATGTTTCTCGTGAGACATGGTCAGGTTTCCCTAACAGATGTTAGGGTGTTCATGCACTTTGCTCTATCTCAAGGTGTCGTTGTTGGGTATCTAGACTTTGTTTCTCTCAATTTGCTTACTCAATAGAGTCGCGAAGGGACAAAGGGCTCACACATGGCCATCGAAGAAATAAGTTTGATGATGTTGTCTCCAAGAGCTTTCATTATCACGGGATCTTGTGGGTGAATGAACTTCGAGGTTATTTGCGAGCGCCTCCTTAGCGATTATTGTCTCTCGGCTTCGGGAATAGAAAGATTTCCTCTTTCCAAATCTTTATTAAGAGTTACTGGAAAACTAAACTATTATGGGTCAATAGTTTTTTTTGTATGCTCTTTAAAGCAGACCTTTGAAACAATGTGGGGTATATTATATTGTTATCAAAGCCTTCAATTTTAAGGGAAGGTCTTAGTTGACTCATCCTGACTACACAACTATAATATTTCTAAAAACTCAACCATCATTTCTAAACACAAGACTTTGTGGGGGTGCACCTGGCGCAAGAATTCTTATATCTTATAAGGATGCCACCCAAAGGAATATTACAGACTCAATAAATTAGATTCAAAATATTATAGGACCATATCTTATTGATCAAATGGAAAAAAATTCTTTCAATGGAAGTAAGCCTTCTTGCGTTAAATTCCTTGTTCTCTGTTTTACAATCCAAAGCAGTGATATGCAGATTCAATGGTTTTGGCCCAAACATGAAGCCCTCATACAATGGATTGTCTCCACTTCGGAATTTGGAATATTCTTATGTTCAAAAGGTTTTTTCATAGTACAATTTGAAACACAGAAGGGTTTGGACTACACACTAAATGTAGGGCCTTGGATTTTGGGTAGAGCTTGTCTATTCATTATGCCTTGGTTCCCCGAGTTTGATGCAAACTCTATGGTCTCTATTATGCCCATTTATGCCCATTTGGGTGAGGCTCCAAAATCTCCCACTTCCATTCTGGCACCATAAAGTTCTTAAAGACAAGAAACACTGGGAAAATTTAAAAAAATTGAATTTGGAGAGAACATAAAATGGTATCTTCACCTATGCTAGAATATACGTGGAGATCAATCTATGCAAAGGACTTCCAGATCATATAAATATGAAACACCAAAACTTTTGCTTGTCACAAGTTATAGACTATGAAAACACGATATTTAGATGTGTATGTTTTCAGACAGATCATTTACATCATGCATGCCACTAGGTAAGGAAGAATCTTAGGAAGAAGAAGAGGCAAACAAACAAAAAAAAGGTCATTAGTTCACAGAGCAATATCCTTCTGAGGAAGGAGATGACAAAAATGAATGTCATCATGAACAAGAAGAAACCGATGACATAGACTTGAAGGGAGTTGTCCAAGATGGGGATGATACAGTACCACCTATCTTTGGCAATGTACAACAGGTTGAAAATTAACTCGTGGATTTATTGACAGTGGATGGATCTAGGGGCTCCAAAAGAGCTCATGTCTCAGAAAGTTCCGACTCAGGCAAAGAAGTCCCACATGTGGGACAAGAATTGGCCTTGGTCCTAATTGAACCAAATCCAAAGGGTTGGAAAAAAGGGCATAGGTGGAAAGGAAAAAGAGAAAAAACTTGCACTACTGTCAGCCTTAATTTTTTATTTCCTCTTTTCTTCTCACTAGTTTATATTTCGAGGTTCCTTGTTTTTTCAATGATCCTTCTTGCTAATTTCAGCGCTCTCTTTGTACTTGACATGTATTGGCTTAATCACTATAGGCATATATAATGTGTCTTCAAAATGTATTTTTTATTTTAATTAATAGAAGTTATGGTTTTTTTTTTTTTTTTTTTTCTTGTGGAAAAAGAGTTACATATCTTTCTCATTGTATCAACAAATAACTTGTAATACAATATATAGATATTTGTAATGATATTAGATTATGGTGAACCTGAAACTATGATCTAAAAGTTGCCCACAATCTTATTTAGGTCCTAAGATTCTGTTGACAGGTCGAAATTGTTTGCCAACAGCGAGGGAATCTCCCCGATGTAGAATCCCAAATAGACCCTGCACGTTTTCTTTAGGGACCCCGTTGAGTATATAGGCTCGACTTCTGTTCAAGTGAGTTGAGTTTGCTTCAGATAGAGGTGGGATACCGACTCAATTGAACATATGGACTTCAATAAACACAATGAAATCACTGACAAATGTTCATAACATGAATATCTAAATAACAAGATCAGAAATCAACAACATGAATCTCACATAAAGTAATTGTTAGCAAAACTTCAGATAAGATCATGCCTTTGTAAAGAATGTGCTCAACAACTATAAAATAGTTCATAGTAACCAAGCATCTATAAGTGTAAGCAAATGCACAGTCAACGATAAGATCATGCCAATATCAACAAAACAATGCATTAATACAAGCATAAAGTTAGCATATCATATACCATCCATGTGTTTCCAAACAAAGATTCATAGCACAGGAAGACACATGAGGAGACCATGCATCCAAGAACTCTCAGGAACATTCGATCCATCAAGCAACTAACATCCGTTGCACCACAATATAAAAGATTCGTCTAATCCAATAGTTTGAATAGCTATCGAGTTGTCTTTAGTGTGACTTTTTGGAAGCTTTTCCGGTGGGGTTTTCTAGTCTAATTTCTCTAAAATCCGACAGGAATTGATTGAAATCACAAGTTTGATGGGTAACTCCTGCAAATCCAAGTGCCTTAGGGGTTTTTCAAGGTGCTGAATCCATATATACAGTAAAAAAACTAGTTTAAATAATACAAATCAAGATTTCACCTCAAATTATTCCGCTGGATTCTGGCACCGGAAAGTCCAAAAAGTCGCACTAAAGACAACTCCAATAACTATTACTCCTTGCATATATTAGAAGAGCACAAGTCCTTCCAAAACAATATTGTCCCAAAAATAAGTCCTCAGCGAATGTTAGGATATTCCGACACATAGGAAATAGTTAAGTATAACTTGGTCCAGTATGGAGTTAGGTAAAGTGTGTTTCTTTACTATGTACTTTTGTAACTTACAATTCGACGGTCACGATATGTTTTAGACATGAAGTGATCCGACGGTTCATTCTCTCGTCGGTATTACTGACACTTGATTCGTGGTTCAACACCCGATTGGTCCATGATCTCTCTTTAAAGAGAACAGAGGGACATTTGTAATGTGACCGTTCATGAGAGAAGTTTATATAATTTTTCATTATTTTATTAATAAATTACTTGAAGTGGCCGCGTTGGCTCAGGCCGTGGACTGTTTCCCTATTTGAGGGTTTTAACCACGTCAAGAATACTGGTGTATTTGCTCTGTGATCTGTTTGTGAGCAGTGCCCTTTAGTGTTCTATATGAGGAACTTACCCTGTAAATTCCTACATGGTATCGCAGCTATTTGAGGGCCGCATCCATTGGTGATCCAAATCCGAAGTCAATACAACTGCATCCGACTGTCGTGCCCTAGACCTACTATTTCTGACCGCTTTTGGGTTGAGAGGACTGCTCTACTGTGTTAGGAGCATCTGTTCCAGTGAGGAACCCCTTTCGTTTTACACGAAAAGGTTTCTCGTAGCCCTAGCTACGTCATTTTTAAGATATGGAGGTATACAGTGTTTATTTGCAGTTTTAGTTATTTATCTCTTTGTTTATTTCGGTTTATTTATCTCTCTATTTTTTATTACCGGATCTATACCTTTCATTTCCGTGTATGCTTTTTGCCTTGCGACTTTGTGTGATCTGGGCAAATCAGAAACAGAGAGAAAGAATTTTCCTCATGCGTATGCTCTTTTCCACCGTCCCTTAGTGTGATCTTGGAAAATCAGAAACATAGAGGAAAATATTAGTTTCCGGCGAAAGCTAACTTCAAGCCATAAGGTTTGGTTTTTTTGGTATGTTTGTGTTGGGTTGCGTAGTTTTTTGTTTTGTATGCAAAAAGAGTCTTTTCAAGTAAGTACACACTCCAAAGCTTCAGTGACAAAAAACCCTTCATTTTTTCAAAATATTATTAACCTTTTAAATTAGCTCACTTGGTCCAAAGTTACTTTATGAGAATAGAGGTCTTGAGTTCAAATCTTTCTTTTTATTGAGTTACTTTTTCAAAAAACACATGCCACTTATGTTTTAAAGTTACTTTATGTAAAAATGTTCTCACCCATTATAAAAAGTGAGTCACTTATAATTCTAAAGTCTCTTTTTCTTTTATTCAAGTTACAATTTAGTGGGTAGCTCATAAAATACCATTGTAAAAGTGATTTTCACTTATTTATAACAGTGGGCCGCATAATTTTTTATTTTTTAATGAGCTAATTAGATTAAGTTTGGAAAGGTGGGGGATTTTTTTAAAATATAACATTATCATTCACTTCTGCACATTCACGCACTTCGTCGACATCTTCAACAACTTTTCTTCAAAAAACCATAGTCGTTTCCAGAAACTGTTTTCAGAGTCGTTTTTGTTTAATCGGCCTAATTTTTTGAGATCTTTCCATTGAAACGCTTAGTTTCAACATCTACAACTTCAGTTTCTGTTAAAATGGAATGTGCATGCCAAGTTATTCTTGACAGCACCAACTACTTCCAATGGTGGTCCTACATTGTGCATTTACTTAGAAGTAAAGGTCTTTACAGAATAGCCTCAGGCCAAGAAACTAAACCTAAAGATGAAGATAAGGCAGCCAAATGGGAAAGTAGGCAAGATTAAGCACGTGAGTTGATAGGGATGTCTATTTTTCCAGACCTTAGATTTCATATCACAGAACTTGATACCCCTAATGAAGCAATGAAACAACTCACTAAAGTTTTTGGAATCAAAAATGAAATTAGAGCTCATTAACTTGAAAATGAGTTGCTTACATTGGAACCCAATAATTTTTCTTCCATTGAAGATTTTTTATCCAAGTTCAAGACCCTTAGACTTCTCTTGGAAGGTGTTAAGGTTAAGAAAGAAGATGGTAGCCTTATCTATTCCATTCTTACTAAGTTGGGACCAATCTACTCTGTGTTTATTTCCACCTTCCATTCTACTAGAGAATCTTTTTATATCTGAAGGACAAGGCTACAAGTCCCCCTCTTTTGATGCCTTTTGTGATTCTTTAATAAGAGAACAAGAAAAAATCTTACATCTTGGTCTTCTTAATCTTGGAAACTCTTCTAAGAAAGCCTTAGCCACCCATCAACAACCAAATTCAAAGAATCCTAAGAAACAATGTCATAAAAAGAATGGTTCTAAACCAAACAAGTGTCCTAAGTAATTTCAGTCTCAAAATGAAAAATCAATTCAACAAAATGATAAGGCAAATAAAATCAAAGGGAAGAAGACTAATAGACATTGCAACTTTTGTAATCGAGATGACCACTTAGAATCTAAATGCTTTAAGAAGATGGAAGCCTTGGAAGCAACAATGAAGAAGCATAACATCCATTTGGAGCACTCTTCAACTTCAACTTCATCTTCAGGAATAACACTTTCTACATGTGGTTGTCAAGCATCTCGATCTGGTTATGCACTAAATCTATCTTCTTCTTTTCATTCTCATGAGTGGCTCATTGATTTTGGAGCTTCTTATCATATGGCCAAAAAACAAAGCCATGTTTTCTTCTTTAAATGATTGTAACACCAAAAATATATATGTTGGTGATGATAGATCTCTTAGTGTTGTTGGGACTGGAACTGTTCATCTAGACAATGGTCAATTTAATGATGTATTATGTGTTCCAACCTTATCCTGCAACCTTCTCTCTGTATATCAGATAACTCATTCAGGTGAAGGTAAAACCATTGAATTTTCACCTCACGATGCTTTAATTAAAGACCTAAGAGATCCTAGAAAGATTTTAGCTATTGGCATTGCTGATGATTCTACATGGTTGTATAAGTCTAACAACTTTGGGTCATCAACTCTTCCCTCGGTATTCGTTGTTCATAATGATGAAGTGAGCAAACTTTGGCATGAACGATTTGGTCACTTAAACTATCGCTCCCTTCAAAATCTATGTAAAGAAAATATGGTGACAGATCTTCCTATGGGATCTTGCAGAGATGATGTTTGTTTCAGATGTGTACTAGGAAAACATCATCGAGATAGTTTTGAAAAACGTGCCTCTTGACATGCCTCAGCCCTTTTATAGCTTGTGCATAGTGATTTATGTGGACCACTTCCAGTTGTTTCATTCTCTGGCTACAAGTATTTCTTAACTTTCATTGATGATTTCTCCAAACACACTTGGGTATACTTCTTAAAACTCAAGAGTGAAGTATTTAACATGTTCTTGGCCTATAAGGCCTTTGTTGAGAAACAATATGGATATCAAATTCTTAAGCTAAGATATGATAATGGCAGAGAATATGTCAACAACAAATTCATTAACTTTTGCACTAAGCATGGAATTCAAATGCAACATACTGTTCCATATATTCCACAACAAAATGGTGTAATTGAAAGGAAGAATCACACCTTAAAGGAAATGGCTAATTATATGCTTCAATCTAAAGGAATTAGTCTTAATTTTTGGGAAGAAGCAACTAACTGTGCCAATTACATAGTAAATCGCACTCCTACTAAGGTTTTAAAGAATATCACTCCAAAAGAAGCATGGAGCTCAATTAAACCAGATGTAAGTCACTTTCGTGTTTTTGGAAGTGAATCATGGGCCCATATTCCCGATGAGAAACACAAAGCCTTAGAACCTAAGAGTGAAAAATGTATTTTTGTTGGATGTTCTGAAGATGTCAAAGGATATAGACTTTTTCCACCTAAGTCCAAAAATGTTATCATTAGAAGAGATGTAAACTTTGCTGAAAATATATCGGTCTATGAGCCTAGTTCGACGGATGTGCCACCTCTCTCTATCCTTTCTACTTCTGAAAATATTTCTTCTTCAGATGATGACAGTGAGGATGAAAATCCCCCCCCACCTTCTTAGGATCCTCCTTTAGCGCCTCATCTTCTAAAATGGGTCCGTGCTACTCGGGATGCAGCAGGTGCTCTTGCAAGTGATCCTACAGGTCAGTGACGTACACGTTCTCAGTTCAATAGAGTCCCTTCCTTACTGGCTCAAGCTTCAACGAATTGTGATCTTGACACCTTTGCAGAAGCTTCAGGCCATCTAGATTGGGATGCAACTATGAATGAAGAATTTCGTTCATTATTGGCAAATGATACATGGGACCTTGTTCTTCTTCCAAAGGGATGAAGACTTGTTAGATGCAAATGGGTTTACGGAACCAAGTTTGGAACAGATGGAAAATTTGATAAACATAAATCTCATCTTGTTGCTAATGGTTTTCACAAGTTGAAGGCATTAACTATACTAAAACCTTCTCCCCTGTTGCCAAAATGAATTCTATCCGCCTTGTTCTTTCCCTTGTTGCCTCTTTCAAATGGATAGGGAAGTCCTAGGTTTGGAAAGAGACAAAGCTATAGTTGTCATGGTGGAAAGCAACATCTCACTAGTCTATCTGTGGATATCCATTTGGTCAATTGTATGGATTTGACTGGTATCAAATGAAAACACAGCCTTTTTATAATCTAATGGAGACTTAGGAAATGGAATTTGGGCTTGCAAGAAAGCCATTTACATTCTGCCTTTCTCACTGTCAAAAGCATAAAGAAGTCTATGCTAGGAAGTTGATGTTTGTTTCCAAAATTGGTTGTATACATTAGACTTCAAAGTCTCATTCTTTTGTTTAATCTCAAGGTGTTAGGATATTTCGACACATAGGAAATAGTTAAGTATAACTTAGTCTAGTGTAGAGTTAAGTAAAGTGTGTTCATTTACTATGTACTTTTGTAACTTACAATCTGACGGTTACGATATGTTCTAGACATTAAGTGATCCGACAGTTCATTCTCTCCTCAGTATTACCAACACTTGATCTGTGGCTTAACACCCGATTGGTCCATGATCTCTATTTAAAGAGCACGGAGGGTCATTTGTAAGGTGACCGTTCATGAGAGAAGCTTATGTAAGTTTTCATTCTTTTATTAATAAATTGCTTGACGTGGCCGCGTTGGCTCAGGCCGTGGACTGTTTCCATTTTTCATGGTTTTAACCACATCAAGTATACTGGTGTATTGATCTGTGATCTGTTTATGAGCGGTGTCCTTTGGTTTTCCATCTGAGGAACTTACCCTGTAAATTTCTACAGGTAAAAGTCCTTTACAATGTGCCATGAGGGTGTATTTGTTAGTCTAGGTTGTCATTGATGTCAATATGACAATATTCTAGGATACTAAATGATGATACAAAGCCAAGGAGAAGCAAAGCAGATCCATGAAGAAACAGGAGCAAGAAGCCAAGGAGCAAAGCCATGAGGAGAAGCCATCAGAAGAGGAACACATTAGAGGAGTATTGCAGAATATCAGAGCAGAGAATATCAGAAGTCATAAGAGCTATCAAGAGAAGCATATCGGAAGAGTTCATCGGAAGCCATCATGAAGCCAAAGCATTAGAGGAAGAGGTCATTGGAAGCAAAGAGGTCATTATCTGGTAGAATTCGATGAAACACGGAGAGGAGAAGAAGAGACAGAGGAATCATAATGGATCTTTGAAGATGAAGATTGAATGCACAGGAACCGTTGGATCTTGGAGATCAATGGACGAGATTGTTTGTAATGAGCGGCCATGATTAAGTCGCGCAGCGTAAAGTCAAAGAAATGAACAACGAAGATTAATTTAAGTTTTAGGGGATGAGGAAATGAGAGGAGTTGTTGCAGCCGTCGATGGTAGAAGATCTACGGTCATCGGGCGCTAAATAGCACAGGCGTTAGTTAAAGAGAAAGGCAGGTTTATAGCGGAAATGGTTTATCGAGTTGAGAATAAGTGTAAGTGGTAATAGGAGGGAGCCACACGGTTCCATTAAGAAATTGACATGTCGCACGTCGGATGAGAGAGGAAACTGCTTTATCGGGCGAGTAATCCTTGTGCATGTAGCTCACCCGATATCGTTGTAGAGCGTTGGATCAAATGCGGTTTGATCTACAGTGCAAGATCACCGAGAAGCTTTGTTGGTCGGGTGTAATATCAATCGTCGGATGGGATGGTAAGGTCTACGGTGGAGGATTGATCCAAAAAAGACAAACATTGGAAAATGTGCAAAGGCTGTAAAAAGGCGGAAAAGGTAAGTTACGCATGATTATTGTGTATTTCTATTATATAACCATTATAATAGAATTAATGCGGATATAAGGATTTCATGTGCTTAAATTCTATATAACCAATGTTATAGAGTGGGAAGGTTATATATATGCAGCTAAGGGTTAAGTCGAGACTGTTAGATTTGGAGAGGAGATCTACGACGCAGCAAGCTTCTAATGGATTGTGTTTATCGGACTGAGTGTTGATCGTCGGATCTAATACAAAATAAATTGACGGTGCGGAACGAGGACTCCTATTATATCGCGCCCTAATGGCATATCGCGTCCACCACGTCGGAAGTTATGTATCGCAAGTGTTTAAGGCCTTGTCATATTAAAGCTCCGATTGCGATATCACAAGTCTCAAAGGGATGCAAACCTGCGATTGCGATAATACACGGATCCGAACAGGTTATAGCAAAGAGCAAAAGAGTATATAATATATAGATGCGATATATATGCGGACCCGCTGCACCATTATAAACTGCCCTATTGTTATATTGCATCTGCCTATCGGAACTCTCATAGCGGAAGTTATAAAGGGCTGTCACCCCCAAACCACCGATTGCGATATGTATGTGGACCCTCTGCAACATTATAATATTACCTATTGAAATATCACATCTGTTGAATCGCAATGTTCAAAAGAATTGACACCGCCGAACTGCCGATTGCGATATATATTACAGACCCGAATGCACCATTTAACATGACTAAATGTAATATCGCATCCGCTATGTCACTAGTCTCTAAGGGATGTCAAATCGCCGGTTGTGATTGTGCTTGTGACGTGGCATGTGGGATCTCCCTGTTGGTACAATCTCTCCAATGAAATCCTTTGTAAATAATGAAGTATAATGTATGAATATTATTAAATGAAAAAGGACCTCTCTGATATTTTTTAATAAGCAACATTTCTTTGTATTTTGGCCTCTCTTCCTCCTAAACATGTCCTGTGAGTATTGGAACACTCGAATAGATAGAGGAAGCCATGGATCGAGAAGCCGAAGTGTCAAGCGGGCATAGATGGTTGAGTGAGCGCAGAGGAAGCTAAAGCGACCGGAGGAGGGAAGCCAGAAGGTCGAACGAGCGTTGAGGAAGCTAAAGCTCAAGCGAGCGAAAGGGAAGCCAAAAGGTTAGGGGTATCAAGATAAGAAAACAAAGAATTGTCTTTATGCAGTTGTGGTTGGCGAACTGGAAGAAAGGAAGAAGCAGTAGGTCCAGCAGGACAGGAGGAAGCCAAAGGTCCAACAGGACATGAGGAAGACGAAGGTCCAATAGGACAGGAGGAAGCCGAAGGATGAGCAACTCTGTTGATTGGATTCACCTTTGAAAAGCTCAGACCAGTGTTGGGTTAATCAGGGACATAACGCAACTTGAAGAACAATTTTGTGAAGGGATAAATAAAGTTTCATCTAACATAGCTTGAAGGGAACAGTAACCAGCACCAGCATTGAAGCGTATGTGAATCTGTTTTTTGGGAAGTAAGAGATAGCTAGAACAGTGAGAAGCAGTCACGCTTGAAGAATTTACAGTGACAGTGAGAATAGAGGCCTGAAATTGAGAGTTGATTCTTGTGCAGAGCTTAGTGCAGTTAATTGTAGACACACTGAAGTTGTGTGGAGACGTTATTGGAGATCATGATGGCTATTTGATATCATCATGAAATAACTTTTTGCAGACTCTGTGTGGAAAGTATGAAGAGTTTTAAAGACTCTTGCATATGAAGACTGGTTGTCATTGACGCTGTAGCATGGAGACTACAGTGAAGCAGTAAACTGGCAGAGGGTTGGTGCCTCAAAAGTTGGAAGGATTGGTGTCCTTGGAGTTGGTACTCCTATATCCAAGGTTAGTGCCTTGACAAAAAAGGGTTGGAGCCCTTGAGGTTGATGCCTTAGAACTGGAAGGATTGGTGTCCTGGGAGTTGGTGCTCCTAAGTCCAAGGTTGGTGCCTTGACAAAACAGAGTTGGTGCTCTGGAGGTTGGAGCATCACAAAATTCCAAGTTGGTGCTTGGCAATAGATTGGAACCATATATATATTGTATCTATTTTATTGCGAAGATTATATTAATAAAAGCATTTATTCTTGTTGTTCATATTATGTTCTGAATATAAATGTTTTAACTGGTAAAATAACAATTGAAAAGAAATACTGATTCACCCATCCCTCTCAATATTTCCAACAATTGGTATCAGAGTCGACACCTTCATTCAAAGCCTAATAGCTTGAAAGTTGATCTTTAGAACACAAATGGCGAAGTCAAGGAAGACAGTCTCCAATCCTCCTAAGGACGTGTCTCCCTCTACCACTAAAATAGAAGACAATCAATTTGAGGAGGCTCCATGGTTCAATGGGAACTTTAATATATGGGAAGCAAGAATGAGGAATTTCTTAAAGACTCAAGGTATTGAAATTTGGAAATTAGTGATTGTTGATAGCATGATGGATGGAGAATCCAAAGAGTACAATGCAAAAGCAATGAAGGCAACCTTGAATGGGCTACCTGATTCTATAAAGAACAAATTAGGAAAATGTTCGTCAGCAAAGGGTATATGGGACAAACTTCATGAACTTCACTCAAAAGGAGCATTGACCATGACCATCAGTCAAGAAGATGATGGAAATCAAGAAGAAAATCCAGAACCCATCATAGAAGCTGAAAATGAGAAGGATGACATCAAGGCTAAAGAAGACCTAGAAGATGAAGAGAATGAAAAAGATTTTGTAGAAGATCTCCTCGCTCAACTTACAACTACCATGGAAGAGATTATCAATTTACAAAAGGAAAACAAGGAACTTAAGAAGAAAGCACTAATTGGTGACCAAGACCAAACAAGGAAGAAAGTTGACCTTGTCCAGCTTCAAATATAGGAAAGGGATGAAGAGCTTGTCAAGCTTAAGAAGGAATTTCATCCAAACAAAAGAAAGCAACATGAAGAAGTCATATCCATGACAAATCAATTGGATAAAGCAAAGAAACAGGAAGATACCTAGTCAAGTCAACTTGAACAAAGGCACAAGAGCTTGAACAAACTTAAAGAAGAGATTGGCCAGTATAAGGTAGAGGTCTCCTCTCTCAAATCTCAACTACAAGAAGAAAGAAAGTTAGAAAAAGGAGATGAGAAGACAATGGAAGCATTGGCAATCATAGAAGAATAGGTCGATGAAGCAGAAAAGGAGAGAAACACCATGATATGTCAACTAAAAGCAAAGGATGAAGAAATCTTCAAATTAAAATCTAACATCAAACTTCTCAAGGCCAAAACATGTAAAGCTACAAGGATCAAGGAAGAAATGGAGAGCAGTCTAGCAAAGGAAAATGAAGAAATTTTCGAAATGAAGTCAGATATCATCTCCCTTAAAATAGAAGCAAATGAAGCTGCTCATATCAAGGAAGACACTGAGAAACAACTTGCTAAGAAGAATAATGAATGTGAAAGATTGGAAGAATAGATTGTCTTCCTCAGGAAAAAGGTTGAAGGGATGAACAAAACCTTGAAGAGCTCTCAAGCCTTGGATGACATGCTTAGCCATCAAAGATGTCCATTTGATAAATCAAGTCTCGGGTATGTAGGTGAATCCTCAAACAAGAATGATAATGCTTCAAACAAAAGGGATGTGAAGAAGCCAGAAAGAAATGGTGATTCTCTCAATTCCAGCAAAGGCAAGGAGAAAAATCAAGGCAACAATGGAAGAAATCCTGCTCCAGGAAGAAATGTAGATAATGTCAAGGATGCTAGAAGCAATGGTTATCATCAAAGGATCTCAAGACAGAAAGACTTCAGAAGTACATCAAGGAAATCTCCATCTCCCGGGTACTAAAGTTTATTTCTTGGTTATTGTTATTCTTGTACAAACTTTGGTCACATGGTAAAATATTGTAAAGCATATCATAAAGATAGATGTTATGGTCCCCAACCATATCATAAAGATAGATATTATGGTCCCCAACAATCTCCAAGGAACAATTTTGCAGGAAGAAATCATGAATTCTTATTCATGAACAATGTAGAATGCTTCAAGTGTCATAGCATTGGTCATATGGCACGTGATTGTAACTTAACTTCGGCTCTTACACAAGCTAGAACCATGCAAAGGAAGAAATTTACACAAGTATGGAGAAGGAAGTAAATACAATCCGAAAGTCCCTTGAACTCTCTAGCCAACAACACATGTTGTTGACCTGACGTTCGACAATCTTAGCATTTGATGGGAAGACTCTATCAAAAGAGATGATGCATACAGCCAGGGGGAGCCTGTGATTCTTAATCATTATTGTAGAAGCATTGGAGTGAATAATCTCTAAGCATTGTTGAAGCCATGATAAAGTAGTTCTGAGACATGAAGAGGGGATAATGTGCTAGTTGCAACAATCCTTCTATCTTGAGTAAAAAGAAGATCACTATGACAGGGGGAGTAACAGACCCATGAAGATCTACTATTCATGAAGAAGAGTAGCAGTTTGACAGGGGGAGTCCTTGGGCACTCCTTTTCCATTAATGTCAAAGGGGGAGAGAAAAAGAATATTTCCATCAATAACAAAGGGGGAGGTTGTTAATCTAGGTTGTCATTGATGTCAATATGGCAATATTCTAGGATACTAAATGATGATATGAAGCCAAGGAGAAGCAGAGTAGATCTGTGAAGAAACAGGAGTAAGAAGCCAAGGAGAAAATCCATGAGGAGAAGCCATCAGGGAAGCCATCGGAAGAGGAACACATCAGAGGCGTATTGTAGAATATTAGAGCAGCGAATATCGGAAGTCACAGGAGCTATCAAGAGAAGCATATTAGAAGAGTTCATTGGAAACAGGTTATCGAAAGCCATCATGAAGCCAAAGCGTAAGAAGAAGATGTCATTGGAAGCAAAGAGGTCATTCGCTGGTAGAATTCGGCGAAACACAGAGAGGAGAAGAAGAGATAGAGGAATCATAATGGGTCTTTGAAGATGAAGATTGAATGCACAGGAGCCGTTGGATCTTGGAGATCAACGGATGGGATTGTTTGTAATGAGTGGCCAGGATTAAGTCGCACAGCGTAAAGTCAAAGAAATGAATGACATAGATTAATTTAAGTATTAGCAGATGAGGAAATTAGAGGAGCCATCGCAGCCGTCGATGGTAGAAGATCTACGGTCATCGAGCACTAAATAGCTTGGGCGTTAGTCAAAGAGAAAGGCGGGTTTATAGTGGAAATGGTTTATTGGGTTGAGAATAAGTGGTAAGTGGTAATAGGAGGGAGTCACCCGATTCCATTAACCAATTGACACATCGCACATCAGAGGAGAGAGGAAACCGCTTTCTCGAGCGGGTAATCCTCGTGCATGTAGCTCACCTGATATCATTGTCGAGCGTTGGATCAAATGCGGTTTTGATCTACAGTGCAGGATCACCGAGCAGCTTTGTTGGTCGGGTGTAATATCAACCGTCAGATGGGATGGTAAGATCTATGGTGGAGGATTGATACAAAAAAGGCAAACATCGGAAAATGTGCAAAGGCTGTAAAAAGGCAGAACAGGTAAGTTACACATGATTATTGTGTATTTCTATTATATAACCATTATAATAGAAATAGCGCGGATATAAGGATTTCATGTGGTTAAATTATATATAACCAATGTTATAGAGTGGGAAGGTTATATATATGTGGCTAAGGGTTAAGTCAGGACCGTTAGATCTGGAGAGAAGAGATCTATGGCGCAACAAGATTTCGATGGATTGTGTTGATCGGACCGAGTGTTGATCGTCGGATCTAATACAGAAGAAATCGACGATGCGAAACGAGGAATCCTATTATATTGCGCCCTAATGGTATATCATGTCCGCCGCGTTAGGAGTTATGTATCACAAGTGTTTAAGGCCTTGTCATATTAAAGCTCCAATTGTGATATCACAAGTCTCAAAGGGATGCAAACCTACGATTGTGATAATACACGGACCCGAACAAGTTATAGCAAAGAGCAGAAGAGTATATAATATATAGATGCGATATATATGCGGACCCGCTGCACGATTATTAACTGCCCTATTGTTATATCACATCCACCTATCGGAACTCTCATAGTGCAAGTTATAAAGGGCTGTCACCCTTGAACCACTGATTGCGATATGTATGAGGACCTGCTGCAACATTATAATACGACTTGTTGAAATATCACATCCATTGAATCGCAATGTTCAAAAAAATTAACACCGCCGGACTGTCGATTGCGATATATATTACGGACCCGAATGCACCATTTAACATGACTAAATGTAATATCGCATCCGCTATATAGCTAGTCTCTAAGGGATGTCAAACCGCCGATTGCGATTGCGATTGTGATGTGGCATGTGGGACCTCCCTGTTGGTACAATATCTCTAATGAATTCCTTCGTAAATAATGAAGTCTAATGTATGAATATTATTAAAGGAAAAAGGATCTATCTGATATTTTTTAATAAGCAACATTTCTTTGTATTTTGGCCTCTCTTCCTCCTGAACATTTCCTATGAGTATTGGAACACTCGAATAGACAGAGGAAGCCATGGATCGGGAAGCCGAAGTGTTAAGCGAGCATAGATGGTCGAGCGAGCACAGAGGAATCTAAAGCAACTAGAGGAGGGAAGCCAGAAGGTCGAACGAGCGTTAAGGAAGCCGAAGCTCAAGAGAGCGAAAGGGAAGCCAAAGGTTAGGCGTATCAAGATAAGAAAACAAAGAATTATCTTTATGCAGTTGTGGTTGGTGAACTGGAAGAAAGGAAGAAGTGGTAGGTCCAGTAGGACAGGAGGAAGCCGAAGTTCCAACAGGACAAGAGGAAGCTGAAGGACGAGCAACTTTGTTGATTGGATTCACCTTTGAAAAGCTCAGACCAGTACTGGGTTAATCAGGTACATAATGCAACCTGAAGAACAATTCTGTGAAGGGATAAATAAAGTTTCATCTGACATAGCTTGAAGGGAATAGTAACCAGCACTAGCATTGAAGTGTATGTGAATTTGTTTTTTGGGAAGTAAGAGATAGCTAGAACAGCGAGAAGCAGTCACGCCTGAAGCATTTACAGTGACAGTGAGAACAAAGGCCTGAAACTGAGAGTTGATTCTTGTGCAGAGCTTAGTGTAGTTAATCATAGACACATTGAAGTTGTGTGGAGACGTTATTGGATATCATGATGGCTATTTGATATCATCATGAGATAAATTTTTGCAGACTCTGTGTGGACAATATGAAGAGTTGTAAAGACTTCTTCATATGAAGACTGGTTGTCATTGATGCTGTAGCATGGAGACTATAGTGAAGCTGTAAACTGGCAGAGGGTTGGAGCCCTTGGGGTTGGTGCCATAGAAGTTGGAAGGATTGGTGTCCTTGGAGTTGGTACTCCTATATCCAATGTTGGTGCCTTGACAACAGAGGGTTGGAGCCCTTGAGGTTGGTGCCTTAGAACTGGAAGGATTGGTGTACTGGGAGTTAGTGCTCCGAAGTCCAAGGTTGAGGCCTTGACAAAACAGAGTTGGTGCTCTGGAGGTTGGAGCCTCACAAAAGTCCAAGTTGGTGCTGGGCAACAAATTGGAGCCATATATATTATATCTATTTTATTGCAAATATTGTATTAATAAAAGCATTTATTCTTGTTGTTCATCTCGTGTTTTGAATATAAATGTTTTAATTGGTAAAATAAAAATTGAAAAGAAACACTGATTCACCCCCCCTCTCAGTATTTCCAGTAGTATTTATAAAATGAGGGTGACCTTTGGCCTATCCCTTGTTGTCACCCGTTGCTTTTTCAATCACTAGATTCTTCAAGAGCCAAATAGAAGTGATGGTTGATGCCAAATTTTGAGCCATGGAAGCTATTAGAGCTTGAGGGTATCCTCTCCATTGTGTAGTGGTTAGAATAAGATTTCTAGTGGTATATAAAAGTCCAAAAAATGATTCCTAGATCAAAAGTTAGACCCTATTGAAGAATTCCTTTCAAAGACTCAGAAAACAAGGAATTTGGATAAGTATGGAGAAAAACCATAATCGGGACCCGAGAGGCTCATTGCATGTCGCATATTGGCATTCAGACATGTATGGAGCACCAATGGAGCATGAAACAACGATATGTCGATCACCGATATCGCATATTGATGGTTGGCAGGTCAGGGCATAGTGCATCGACGATCAGCTATCGGTAGGGTCCCAGGGCACATACTTAAAGTTATCTGCGGTTCACAAGATTTTTCCTGGCCGATCTACAATTTAACAGTGTATCGTCGGGGGAGGGCTAAAACACTTTAACGAAGGAAATGCTTGTAAAACCAAGGCATATTTCCCTCCTTCTCTCTCCTACATGTGGGATGGGCCGAGAAAACCAAATACAAAGGAAAGCGGAGAAAAATAGGAGGCGGCCGCTCCCCTTCTCTCTCTTCCACGTGGAAGTACGATAGTATTGGTGTTAAGTGGTTGACAGATTGGTAGTGTTCTAAACTCTAAAGACCATGCGGGGGCCGATTTGGATAAAGTGTTGTATCATTGGGGAAGGTCGAAATTCATTAACAAAGGAATGGCTTGCAAAAAAGGGTTGGGTAAGCCTTTTTCTCTCTCCTCCAGGGGGCCACGTGGTGGAATGCAATTGATCTTCAAAGCTGACAGGGTAGCTGATGTTAGCAGTGATGTGGCACTACAGTTGTGATGTGGTAGAGGACATGTGTCACCCGATTTCAGTGTCTTCAGGGGTGACATGGGACCATTTCTAGGTGCCACATGTCACCACTCATAGGGTGACACGTGGCAACAATGATGTCACCCTGCAGATCGACAATCACAGCAGTTGAGGGGAAAAGCTAAAAACAATGGAGCCAACAATTGCAATATGCAGGAACCCCCAGATGTGATAAAATATTAAGTCGTGATCTATAAGGATCTCACGTCCGGACTATCGTTCCATGCTTTGGAGAAAGAAAAAGCTTAAGACATTGGCATAGTGCGATTTGTTGGACTCCTCTCTAGATGCGATAAATATTACGGCAAGGTCTATAAAGATCTCGCTTTCGAACTGTCGGCCTGCTCCAAAGAAAAAGGCAAAGAGTCCCCCCCTATGTACAGTTGCAATTGCAATATCTTTCGCTGGGCCCAATCCCACGTATCGGTGATTGCAGTTGTCTAGGGGGAAAGCTTAACGAAAAGTGCATTCATCGCCAATATGCGGGAGAAATCAATAACAAAGGAAAAGGCCTCCTGACACGGGTTTGAAGGCCTTAGAGCCCAAGGGCTCAACCCCTGGTCCCAGTGCTCAGTCATATGAGGAAAGTCACACGAAGGGCTACAATAAGGGGGGCTAAAGGGGAAATTCAAAAAAATGCATGTTTTCACTTGTTTCAGAGAAAAAAAACTTGCGCCTGTGTGACTGTGCTATTTCCAGGGAATGCCTCTCACCTACCACATCGATGCACTAATAGCACAGTACAAAGTTTTAATGGGCATATGAGCTGACAACTAAGAAATTTAATGGAGCATGGCGAAGCAAGAGAGGTACTGGGGACTCAGGAAGGTTAATGGATCATTATGGAGCCTCGTTCCTCTACACAACACAAGACTGCAACAACAAGCACTTACAGGTGACCCAACCCCCCATTTCATAGAACAAGGCACCCCTGTAGTAAAAGAATAAGTGATGGGAGCCGATCGAGTAGCACAAGGGGCCATATTGCGAATAAACTACAGCTTGAGGCTGATGCGATCATAGGATGGGCACAGGGACTTTCATTTACTACTCTGTTCGATTATTTACTTAGTTTTGCCCTGTAACATGCCTTCCTTCAAATGGGGCATTTATTTCTGTAATATCTTTTTGGGCCACAAAGCCATTCATGACTAATACAACTAGTCTACCTGATAGCTGGGTCTAGAGATATATTTTTTTGCTGTAATGTAGCTTCTTGCTCCCCTCTCCAGATAAATAGGGGAAAGAAAGACTTAGTTTAGGTTCAGAAATTCTAGAGAAAATACTGCATGTTATAATTTTAGACTGTATTTCCTTTGCAATATAGATCTTTTCAGAATATCAAGGAAACATAGTTGATTCCCTCTTCAAAGGATTACATTATGTGTTCCCCTTTGTCTAACTCATTTTATGTTCATGCTTCTTCCCCGAATTCATGTAATTATTGTTGTTAGATGTGTTTCAAGCTCCCTCGCATATTCATTAGTATCTATATGTTAATGCAAATGCTTATAGGTGTTTCACAGATTCATTTGTCTGAACATTGTTTATGTATATGCCTATGAGGACTATTGATATTAGATCTTTATATATGTAGCGCATGAATCATAACTTTCAGTTCTCCCTTCGTTCATTATTTCTGCTTGTAACCCAAATAAGCATAAAAATCCTTACTGCCCCAAGCTCTGTGTGTTGAATATAGAAGTCTTGAAGCCTTATGCTCTATGTGATGGGTTACTCTCTCTTATCCTCACTCACCCACTTTGCAAAACATTATTAGGTTGTAAGACCTTGAATCTCCTAGCCTCCACTATGTTTATGCTTATTTCTGAGATATGAACTAGTGAAGAAGTATCAAAAATCTATGTTTCATTTCTTTGGATTAATGAATAAAACTATTTCTTATGTACATATGTATCTATAGATCATAAGTGTTGTCCCCAGTTTCCTGTAAATCATTTGAGACACACCATTTTAGATGTGCCCAAGCACTGGCCTTGAAGCAATCTAAGGCTATCTCTGGGAGATACAACATTTTTTGGCACCGTTGCCAGGGAGCTTATTGAAGGATTCTTTCCCTTGGGATATGACAAGTTGAAACACTCTTTGAATAAGTGATCAAAGTCTATTATGATTGCATCCATATCACCTTGGCAACTCCACACCCCTCTTAGTATCATACATAACCCTGACTTTTAAAAGGCCTCATACTCGCCCAGATACATCCCAACAGAAAGCCCCATTTTTATTTGACCTTGAAAAATTGATTTTTAAGAAATTCTGGAAAGAGAAAACTCCCCCAGACTGTGCTACCATCTCATCAGCCTTCAAAGTTCCCTCTTCCAGTTCTCAGCCTGCTAATGCTCAGTATTCAAGACTTACTCACAAGGCCATGACATACCCTCCTTCCCCTACAACCCCTGTGGTCTTAACCCCAGTACCTCAAGAAAATTTGAATCTCCCTCAACTAGTCCAGATGGCTCTCCCAGGTGTTAGGGCCTAAATCTACCTCAGGCTGAGAAAGGCAGGTCTAGGGTAACAACAAACCATGCTTAACCTGGTAGCTATCCCTACCAGGCCGGGAGAGTGCTCTCTCCTTGTCAATCTCAGGAAAATATATCAAGTGAGGCTTGAGATGATTGATGTAAAGACTAATTTTAGGCTAGGTATATGCTCAGAGAGGTTTAATTGCGTTTTATGTTGGTTTGTTGGATCAAAAGTGAAAGGCAGTTTTGGGTCTGGGGAATGAACTCAGTCTTGCAGAGATTTCTGTGGGGCGAGGTAGGAAATTGCTTTAGCACTTTGAAATAAGTGAAATGGAGAGTCTTAAGACTGGTGAGGAGCTAGAGAGGGCATGAAAGTATCAAGGATCCTCTTCAAGCAGTAGAAACCATGAAAAGCTAAACAAACCCTAAGGTAGAGCACTGCAACATCAATGATTTCCACCTTTATACTTGATTCATTTAGTTAAGCAGAAAAGGGAGAGATAATGGCACACATAAAAATATGATAACTTGAATCACAGAATGAAAAACAATACTAAATCACCTTGCCACAAGAATCCCACAAAATGCTGCAAACCCTGGTCTATTTCCTTGCCAAACTGCAGAGATGAATGTACAATGATGCTCAAAGCTTTCACAAGAGTCCAACCTTTAGAAATGACTGCAAAAGTACTAGATATAGGCAAAAAAAAACCCATGTTAGCCTTTAGGGGTCAAATTCATGAGTTTAGGCGTTGTTTCAACAAGATCTAATCTAAGAACTAAAATATAGGCAGTGGAACAGCTTGTCTCTAAAACCTAAGAAACTGATTCATTCAGTTCAAAACCACGTATACATGATGTATCTACCTCCATAAGTGAATTTTATCATTTTTACATCAAATTCCATGAAGTTACATCAATTTACGTCATGATTTTGACCATGAGAGAGAAAAAGTCAAACTGAGAAAAAACTAGGCAAAAAAATAGAGTTTTTTGGCAAAAATGGCATTTTTCCATCTTGTGTGTAGCGACACTTTTCTTGTGCATAACACTTTTTCCCAGCTGATTTTGGAAGCCTTCTGATGCACCAAATTTGCTCCAAGTGGACTTGTTGGAAAGGTCTATCTGTCTACTTTCCAGAACAAGTGGAATTTCTGAGTTTGGTGTCCATTTTCCCTCCAAAAATAAGTTCTCCCAACACTATTTCCTCTGTGGCCAAAAAGGGGCAAAGAGGGCATTTTTGACGCTTTTGGAGGGCCAAAACGTGACGAAAATTTCTAGTAATTTCTGGGTATTCATAATTTTTCTCAAGGAATCCAAAAATGTAGAGTTTTCCTCCAGAGGAGGTCCCTAACAAAAGCGAGCGCCGGGTGGTGCTACGCACCAGGCAGAAAAACATGTTTTTTCCTTCAAAATTTCAAAATTGTCAAAAAGTGTACCAAATTTCTTGATATTTGGAATGAGTGACCTGCATTAAGTACTATGTTGGGCCAAGGAAGCTTCAACCAAGATCTTGAGTTTATGTTGGTCTTTCTTCGTCTTCAAAGTCTTCCTCAACGTGGCTTGTAGGCTCCTTATTCTCGCTTTGCAAATCCTGTTTCTTGCCAAATAATGAAAATCCATGTGCCTCAACATCTTTTTCTCCTTATTTTCTTTCTCAAGCAACTTATCCAAGTGTATATTTGTCCTTTCTAGCCAAGATTCCCGGTCAGCATCAATCTCTTGCTCAAGGGGTGTCAACTTGACTTTCTTTCTTTTGGCTGCTTGCTTGTTTCTCTTATGGTTTGCAGCTCCATGATCGTTTGCTTATCTTCCAACTGCTTGTTCTTTTGCTCAAGGTAATTGATGGTCTACTTAGCCCTTTCAAGGTTAAGAGCTAAGGCATGAATGTCAGATTCTTGTTCTTTGATGATCTCCTTGAGTCTCGAGCTTTGGGGGCCCAAATCAACATCATCATCCTGAATCAAAATAAAAATCTCTCCTGACTTTCAGAAGGCCCTTCCTCATGCAATGGTTGCTTCCCTTTGTCTTGTACTTGCTTTGCTGAAGAAGAAGGCAAAGCCCCTTTCACCCCGGGTGAAGATAGCATTTGCCTCTCGTCTGATGAAGGAAACGAGACCCCTTCCACCCCAGGTGGAGATAGTACTCGTTTTGCAGCTACAAATAGCCTCCTTGTCCCCTTTTCATAAGTGACATATACTGGCACCCCTGTAGCTTGAGCTGTAGCTTGAGTCTCATGCACCTCTAGTTGATTTGAAGGCCCTCCTTCCTCTTGAAAAACTGATGGGGTCACTTGAAGGCTTTTAAAAACTTCATGTGAAATGAAATCATCTCATGAAACATTCAACAAACTCAGTTGATGTAAAACCACAATCTTGATCAATGCAAAATGATAAATTTTGTTGTATTGTTGATGAGGAGGTTTCCTTTGCACCAATGTGGTCATTTTCTCAATATTTCTTCATATGAAATAACGGAGGTTCATCATCCTCACTCTAGTGAAATGCATCAATAGTCTAACATGATAGGTGTACAAGCGAGAAAATCTCCTTTCACAGTTGAAGTATTTGATAATGAGCTTCATGAGTGGAGCATAAGTGTCTTGTAGGTATCTGAAAGGGAAGACCTTACTGATCTGCTTCTGATAGCTAGCCTTGATATAAGGCTCATAATGTTCTTTGTCCACAAGCTGTCCTTTGTTCCACTGTTCACCCACATTCGGAATACCTATTGCTTCAACTATAGTTTCAGGTGTCAAAGTGAAGGTAACACCTAATAAATTGACTTGGCCATTGTGAAGATAGAGAACAAAAAGTCTAGCAAGCTTATGGTGGTATTTCACTATTTCCACCATCTCACAAAACTGGTAGCAATACTGATGTTTGAAACATGCTACTAAAAGAGGACAAGCCAATAGCTCTATGAGTGTAGTGGGCTCCTCCTGGATGTGTTTTCCTCCCTTATGTGGTTTTCTTGGTGCATGGATCTCTTGGGAGGAATCACTCACAGTTTCCTCATCCCTTTCATAAGCTAAATCTGTTTCCATATTTGCCATTGTTTGGATGTTTCAATGATGAGTATGAAGAGATTTTATATCAAAAATAGGTGACTACTGTTTGATGAATAAGATTGATGAGTAGGATTGATGAATGGAGGATTTGATGCTGGCTACAGGGTTTTAGGGTGTAATAGGGTTTGAGGATGCAAATTAGGGTTTGGGGAATGGTGGAAATTTGTGTTAGGGTTTTATGGTTTTGGGGATAAGGGGGTAAGATGAGTGTGAATGAGAGAGGGAAGGGAAATGAAATGAAGGAAATTTCAGTGTGAGGAATGTGAAAATGATGCAGGGGAATAACAACAAGAATGACAATTTTTCAAACCCTAAAGAGTTTTTTTAGTGCAACTGTGCAAAAATTAGGGTTTGTCTTTCCACCTATTCACACACCATCAATGAGGACTAAAACCCTTTCAATGGCAAAGTGGAATGTTTCACTTACTTGTGGAATGAAGTTTGCAAGGTTGTGAAGCTTGGCAAGATCGTTTGAGTGAAATTATGCTTGGAGGACTGGTGCGCTACGCCAACTAACAGGTGCGCTGTACCTATGCAATTTCCTTTGTAGTTTCTGCGCTCTGTGCGCCACGCCGATTAGGTGCGCCGCGCCTCTACCTAGGTGCGCCACGCCCAGAGAAACTGCTAGGCTTTGCTGCAACTTTTCTCTCCTTTGCCTCAAATCGCGATTTTACTTGTTCACTTTCTCTCTAGCATGAAAAATGAAGTCTTCAACATGAAAAACACTTTATATACCCTTTTGACTTTAATTTATGCATTTAGAAAACCCACTTTCTAATGTTTGGTTTTTCACTTTGGTCTTTAAAACTCTGTTTTGTAGTTTGGCTCTCTTTTTGACTTTGATGGACTAATGCTTTGAATTTCTTGACTCTTTTGCATGAGCTGGAGTGCAGGAGTTGGGCAAGGTGACCCAGGGCTGTAGATGATACCTATTACATGTAGAAAAATCAATTACCGAGGAAAAATCAATTACCGAGAATGTCATTGTTGAAATTTTTTGATGCTAAGACCTTATTAGACCTCCTCATGCACTTGCTGACCATTATTGAGCTTTTTTATGACTATGGTGATAAACCCTAGACCTAATGAGACCTGAAACTCTAAAAATGACTTTTGCAACTGAAATGAAATAAAAATGACAGCAAATGACTTGTACATGTGTCAATAAGCCAACAGATGAAAATCATGAGGGAAATTTGACAAGAACCACTACCATCAGATGATCCATGAACTAATGGAATGCAGATGATCGGATGAGACACCTAAAATGCATGCAAAAAGAGAATTTTGATCACTGATGGAGGGATGAAGGTACCAACACTAACAAACCTAACAAGGGGAATGAAAAAGGGAAGTAGATAATTGACATGGAGCCCAGTGCCACCGTGGTGATGACCAAGATCTAGAAGAATGATCCTGAAGATCTAGAGGAGCAGTAACGTCTCTTCCACTCACACATGTGGGTGAAGGGTTCTCTGCTGTAGTTCATTGTCGATAATAGTAGCCAAAAGAACCTCATTTCAACAGAGGTCATGAAGCAGTTGGGCCTACCGACAACAACACATTTACAACCATACACCATCGGGTGGCCTCACCAAGGACGAGATATCTGTGCCAGCGAGCAGTATCACCTTCCCTATAGCATCAAGCCCTTCATGGATGAGGTATTGTGTGATGTTTCTCCTCTTGAAGTTTGTGATTTATTATTAGGAAAACCATACTTGTGAGAGTGACATGTTGTATATGAGTCTAGACCTTGCCCTATGATTATTACTTTGGCAATAAGTTGTACAGGATACTGGAGGTAGCCCCACCTACTGCCATCTCTTTGATCACTGCAAATCAATGCAGTAAGTTCATTTCACAGACCAGGAAGTTTGTTTTCCTTATGATTCACCCTTAGGGCAAGAAGAAGGTTGTGGTGACAACATCTAGACGGGGCTCCTCCGCACAACAACAATATATAGACAAGGTTGTGGAGACGTACATGGAAATTTTCACCTCACCTACAAGGGTACCTCTACAATATCAGGTCAAGCACTCCATCAATCTGATCGCGGGCATGCCACTACCTAATGGACTGATCTATCAATGCTCTATTGTAGAGAACGATGATATCAAGAGGTAGATTCAAGAGCTTCTATAGAAAGGGAACATTAGGCCAAGCTCACCACCTTGTGGGAGCCTGATTGTATTGGTACAGAAGAAGGACAGGACCTCAAGACTCTGTATTGACTATCTGGTGCTGAACAATATCACTATCCATAATAGGTATCTAATTCCATAGATTGATGACCTTTTGGACCAGCTCATGGGGGCCAAATGTTTCAGCAAGATTGACTTGAAGTCTAGCTATCTGTTGGCTTATTGGGGCCTGACCTAGGTTCAGAGTTAAGTTAGCCAAACAAATCCCAGTACTACTGGTCCTTTCAGCGACAGTCCGTGGAGTGCAGACTGAGGTCTCACCCGAAGTAGTATGGGAGGGTGCTAGAACCAGGTTTCCGCACCCTGTAGATGTCTGATGAGTTCAAGTGGTCCGCAGTTTGACTCTACACGTAGGTTGCTTCATGCACTTTTCCATACATCGCAGCCTGATATAATGCCTTCGCGCAACCCTACCTAGGGGCTGAATGTTGCGCTCTGCGTTATTACCCAAGACCTTACTGGTATTCCAACGTTAGTTAATTAGATTTTCCTACTTGAGTGCTTTAAGTATACTTAACAATATAAACCATTCATACAGGTGCGCGCAGTAAATAAACAATATATTTGCAAATTATATCAATCATTCATTAACCCAAGAATAGATACACATAATTATAACAAAAATTCTCTTTATCAATTCCTTCCTTGGTTACAGACCTGACTTCGCCCTGCACACTTAGCTACAAGGGTCCACGCACTTAGCTACAAACTACTAGGCCTCCGCACACTCAGTTGCAGAGTCTTCTCCTACTCTATGACCCAAAGACACACTTTAACTTGCTACTTAATCACTTAGACTTTTTCCTACTTCTTCCTTCTCTCTTTCACACTTAGAGCCTCACTCTATTTATACAATCCCATGGTCTGCGGACCATGGGTAGGTCTATCCAGCCGACATTACATTACAACACTAGGGCAGACAATCCTGTGACTCTATCATACATTCGCGCCCTGCACCCACAATTTGCAGAGCATTACAACAAGATTCAGTCAAAAATTGGGCTTTGAGCCCCAAAACATGCCTTGGGGGGATTCCATGCCCAACAGGCCCCCAACATAAACATCGTGACTTGTCCTCGAGTCACTCTGTCAGCATGGAAATCTTTGCGCGGAGTCCCTCCAACTGTTCTTGAACTGCGCAGAGGTCAGCAGTGCACTAAGCTGCTGCTTGCTGGATCTGCTTCATATGCTATTCCGAGACCTCTTTGTTAGGAGTGCTTCTCTGCATCAATGTGTGCATCCCCTGCATGTGTGTGAGCTTGCCTTCGATGTTTTCCGTGATGGTGAAGGCCTCGTCGATCTAAGGTTGGATGCGTGCTTTTAGGACTACTTCCTTATGTCATGCCGCATCCACCTGCTCCTTCAGTGCCTTAGCCTGCTGCATCCACGCAAGCCTCTAGGTGAGGACCACCATTTACGTAGTTCCTCAGGCACTATCATACTGCTGTTGGAGTTCTCGTGCCTTTGCCTCTAAGCGCTGGATGTTGGGGTCCTCCTACAGAGTTGTGAGGACCTCAAGTGATTCTTCCAACATGCTGGGGCAGTCTCACACTGCACCTATGATTTCCTCCAATCCCACTGTGATAGCACTAGCATGCTATTCTCCATCTTTTGGGGGAGTGGATGGCTGTGCCTTTAACCACAGCTCGGCGATCTGAAGATTCAGCTCCAGCAGAACCTTTGTCATTTCCTCCCTGGCCTTGCGGACCCCTACTGCTAACTTGTGGATCCGCGCCTCCATTGGTATATTTGTTGGGATGGCCAGCTCCAGGACGCTTTGGCAAGCGTCATCTATCACCTATACCAACTATTGATTTTGCGACACTAATTCATTGTGTTGCAAGCTTAGTTGTTCCATATTGATTTTCTGCTCACCGAGGACTTCGAGCACGTGGATCTCCCTAGCTTGCAACTCTATAGTTACCCCATCCTGCAACACATATAATGTCTCGCATGGGAGGGCAGCTAGATTAACACCAAGACCTTTCAGCATGCTAACAGAAGGCCTGTCGGCCTCATTTGATGTCACTAGTGCCCCTTCCGGCAACAATATTGTTTTCGTCATCTGCGTGCACAACATCTACTCTGTTGCTGTGGATCCGACTGTGAGGTTGCTCGAAAGGGTACCAACTTGAGGGGGGTGCGCCTGTAATTCTTGCAACTGTGCTCTCAGGGCCCCCAACACAATCTAGTTCTCCTGCATGAAATCTTGAAGAGTCTCATTGGTGACATGGCACACCATCTTGCCGATGTCATGCAGATCACCCTCGATTAGGGTGATCGGGTCAATGGACAATTTCGAGGCCTTGACCTTCTTCTGTGACCCTACCTGCTCTGCTGGGTGTTGGTGCTTCAGCGTTGTTGACGTGGTTCGTGTGTCCATGCCTCCTTCTTCTATTTTTACTTCCTATGCTTCCTGCCCCTGCGAAGGCATTGTTTGGCCTTCGCCCGCCTTCGCGAATGCTTCCTGTGCTACTATTGATGCTGCGACCTTTTCCTGCTCAGCTGCTTTCTGTGCCACATCCCACACTACCCGCACTTCTGCTGCTGTTGTTTCCTTGGTTCATTTTTCTGCCAACTGTGCGATGTGCAGCTTGGCCTCGTCCTTATTCTTTTGCGCTGTCGACTTATCAATTGCTGTAATGTCTGGGACGTGCCATTCCGGTGGCCATGCCTCCAGGACATTGAAAATGGCATCATCAGTGGCTACAAAGGGTAGCTTTGTCCACTATTTAGTTGGGTCCTTGCGCGCCCTGATATATATGTTATGCATGTTTGCCTTAAATTCTGAAAAACTCTATATACTGTTGTAAATCATGGGTGACAACCGCGGCTTACGATTGATCCACATTCTGAGATTCATCTCCATGAACACCTAGAAGATCTTGCTGTCGCATATCCTTTTAACATCCTTCATGGCCCAGAGTGAAGCGTGCTTCGTGGCCTCCGGTAAATCTCTGTCAATTATGGGGAATTGTCTATCCCAATTCCCCAGCTACGAGCACTATGGATAGCAACAACCATGCATAGTGGAACGTTTTGCCCTATTCTTGGGCTTTGTGGCAATTCTATAAAAATTCCACACAGAGGAATTTGGACCAATTAAACAAGACCCCCTCTGCGCAATGCTTGGCCAGTGCGACCATCGGCGCAGGTACCTCATCTGTGTGGCACTTGCACATAAATTTTTCAGCCAGGTTTTGGGTTGCCATGTGTACTGCTTTGTCCTTTATTTTGGAGATGGTGTAGCCCCCCTTCTTCTTTTCTAGCTTGTACTTTTTCTTCATAGCCTCCGCGATGGCCAAATCATTGCCCTTCCCTTCCGATATGGCCATGAGATCCTCTCCTTTGTATGGAAGCTGGGAGACATGATGAATCAAGTCTGTCGTGATGGGGGTGGGATCCTCCAACCATAAACACCCATCATGCACCAGGCAGAGCAACTTCCTGATGACGAAAATGGTTATTGGGGCGCGGTGGAAATGTAGCACCCAGAGTATGTTTAGCAGCCCAACCTTTCCACTCCACACAACCACTTCCACTGCTCTAATGATGTCACCCCCCCTTTGTGTTCTGCTTCATGAGGTTTCCTGTCTCAAGGTGAGGTAACTTCTCATGGTCAGCGAGGTCCCATGCTTTGAATTTCATGCTCGGCATGTGGCCCAGGTGCGTGCCTTCAAACATAATGACATCTGGGAGGAGCGGGGTCTGGAGCGAGCTCTTGGTCTCATCTAGGTCCTTGGGCACTTTGGCCTTCCCTTTTCGTGGGGGGACATAGGTGTTATCAGGAAATCTAGTGTCCACTCGGAGCTGCTAGTCCCACTAAGGCTGGTAGCTGTCTTAGAAACAAACAAACTAAAACTACTTTCGCTTTCCTTTATGAGAAGTAGATAAGAGGGGAACAAAGGACACCATCTTCAGTCTTGCGCTTGGTTCCTCTCCCTTCTGATAGATCTTTGCCGATCCTTCTTCATCTACCCAGCTTCAAAGTGCACCTGTGGAATCAAAGCAGCATAATACTATCGAAGAACAGAGATCTACAATCATAAGCAATACAGGACAAGATATGTATTGACCACACAAATGCATATATCATCAAACATACAAGAATGTGGAGGAACACTTGAATAACTTTATTAATATCAAGAATAGCAAAGAGGATTACAACCAATTGTTCTAACCCAACATCATCCTCTCAGCATGAAAACCCTTCTTCACCTTATGAAAAGCTTAGATCACCCAACACTATGATGTTGCACCAGGAAACCAACAACACTTCCTTACAAGATACAAGATTCCAGCCTCTGGATCTCTGTGATGAGGGATCCATATATATATGATTGTAGGGGGGTGAGTCAGCTTCTGGGATTTTGATTAGTGTCCTCTCTCTGATAGTTCTTGATTCCACTTGGAGATTGATGATCTCTTACTCATCCTTGGGCGAATTTAGAGATGCAAGTCTCACAGGAGAAGTTTCTAGAAGATTCCTTGATAATCCACTTAGCAAACTGTCTCTGCCACTTGTCTATTCTCGCTCATCGCATCCTGTAGAAGGAATTTTCAGTATGCATCACACCTCTCGTGTGTAATAGGTGCGATGCATCGCACCCTTTGCACTGGGTAGTCAGTATGGTCTAGTTTTGACCAGTTCTGAGCAGTTTTCCATGGAGAACTCCTGGGAGATGATGTAATGAGCTGACCTTGTTCCTTTAGGGTGTGAAGCAACACTTTTAGGGACTTAGAAGCCCTTGGTTTATGGACATGTATGATTGGGGTTGCAGTGCCCAAAAATGTCTATAACAATAGGTGGGCAGTTTTGTTGCATAGTGCGTAGGCTGAGTATCCACCTCCATGCCTTCATCTTCTTCTTTTGCGATGATAAGATCCTACAAATCTTCTTCTTCTTCATCTATTTCTATAGTGACGGCTTTCCCTTTATCCTCCATCGACAGTTTGTTGCGCAACAGGTTCCGCAGGGACACGCATACAGGAGCCATTGCTTGTTTGTCCTTCTTTGGTCTTGGCATGCACGGTGATTTTAGGATTTCTGCCACAATCCCGCCACCTTCTAGAACATCCTTCACAGTTAGGGCTTGTGCAGCCTCCTTGGCGGTCACTTATGCTATCTCCATACCATCCTTAGTTGTTGTCATTGTATCTGTGCAACAATCTATCACTCGTGAATTTAGGGGCTTAATCAAAACTCGGCTTACAACAAACAGGTTCTGCTCGACTGCTCAATTCGAAAATGACCAAGTGTTGTTTACTGGGCAGTCCTTTGTATTTTATAGTGCTTTTGGAATTTGAATTCGACCGTTCCCCACAAATCCGGTTCATTAATGCTCCCTTGGCGACATATTTTCCTAGATTTTTCCAATAAATCGCGTCTTAAATGCCTGCCACTTGCTCCATTTGGCCTCAAGTCGAGCATCCCATCGTGAATAGTGAGTTCAACGGTCACTTTCTGACCAACCCGTATGGCAGCATAGCCTCCCATGCGTGCCCGCAGACCTTGTGACTCTTTGCTTCTGCGCGCACCTCCAATATCACGCAGCTCCGAGCAGAATAATTTATAGTCCTGCTCTCCCTTCTAACTACCTAGAGCACTAAGACTGTCCTTCCCTCGGCTAGTCAGGTGGTCGTACCACTCATGAAAAGTTTCATCCAATCATTCATCATGTTTCCTGGAGAACCTCTACCTACTTTATTACTTGCAATGCACTACCCTGGTCATTATGCTTAGCAATATGCGGTCCAAGCCAAGGCATCAAACTGATCACTTCATGGCAATAGGCCTTAACCCTGTCATCGTGATCACACACACCCTACCTTACCATTCTTGTCCTTTTGCCGAGAAAATCTTTCTTTATTTTTTCCTCCATCTTCTTGAATTCACATCCATCAAAGAGCTTTTCTTCCTTAACCGTACCCTTTCTTCTTCAAGTTTGTGGAGTCTAATGTTTCCCTGTTGGATTTCTTCCTCAAGTCCCATGTGTTCTGTTTCTTGCAGCTGTACGATCCCTTCTTTCCAGGCTTTGCGAACCATCGTATCTACTGGTGCTACTATGTGCGGACTAGGCTTTGCATGCTCCATAGGAATTACAACATTTTCTTCAAACTTTAGCTGCGGAAGTGCCCGCGCGATCAGGGTTTTGCACATGGTCCTATAAGCCTAGAGAACCACTGATATGCGCATGTCCCAATCAGTTCGTTTCACATGGTGGATTGTGTTCAGTGCTTCACATACTTTGTCAAAAGCTTCTACGTGCTTGCTCTTACTATAATTCTTGGTCCCAATCGAAGGGTTCGTTTGCACCATTGTCTTGCCTACTGCTGCTTATCAGTCATGTTTCCTATCGCGAGGACGGTGTACGTTCATGCAGGTTGCACACCATACGCCTGTACCCATATGGAAAGGTGGGCGCCTGCGCTGTTTCGTTCATCATACTCAGCTTTCATATGCACTGAGGCTTTCCAAACCACATGCACATCATCCTTCTGCATTTCCGCCAGTCCTCAAAACTTCTTTGATGCATACCCCACCATCTTACGGGTGTAGCGTGCAGTACCGATTTTGGAGTGTCGAAACCCTGCTGTTTCGGTACTTCTGTTTCAAATTTGTTCTGGAAATCATCCATCTCTCTCAACTTCATATATAGGAAAATTTCTTACCTCTATTGCCATGCAGTGCAACAACCTTGTCATCATGTTACAGTTGAGCGTGGTTACCTCGTGTAACCGGTTCTTCCATCATTCTATTTCCTCGTCCGAATCTGAGGTGCAGGAGCTTTCGCACTCCCACGAATTTTGCCATCTGTTGTTAGATTTACCCAGCCCTACTCCCATGCAGTTATATTGTACATACAGTCTAGATCGTCGTTTCTATCGTAGTCGTGCACTGTCTCTGTGTAGCGCAATCCTTCCGCAGGGTCTAAAGGTACCATTACACGCAGTGACTTTTTCTCAAAAATCATCTTGCACTTCTTTAGATTTATCACTCCACTCATATTAGTGGCCCAATCTATTCCCAGTAGCGCATGATAGGGATTGTTGTCATCAACAATATCTATCACTTTGAAATCTATTAGCACGCTCACACCTTCAATATCTACTGTTATTCCTTGCAATATTCCCATAGGTAGTATCTTTTGTTGGTTCACCTTACGCATTTGAATAGGAGACCATTGCAGTGTAGGCCTGCCCATGCACTCCCACGTTTGTTTTGGCAGGAGGTTCACGTCTGATCCTAGATCCAAAATCACTTGATCCATTTCATATTCCCCGATCTGCGCGGTCAATCTCATCTCTCTTCCTGTTCGTGTTGTGTGCTTCCCGAGCTTTCAGACTACGCGTAGTTCTCCTAGCGTGGTTCCAACACATCTAGTGATGAGTTCTTGCATACATGTCTCCAAAAATGTAGTGAGCATTGATGGGTCCATTCTCGGTTCCAATTTGTCTTTACTTCCTGAAGTGGAGGCATTCGCGAAGCTCTACTTAGCTTCCATGAATGTCTCCTTAGCACGCTCTAAATCAAATTCTGGTTCATTTGTTGGAGCCTTGCAAACCCAAGCACTCTCTTCCGATTGCTTTCCTTTGTCATCTCCTATTGCGTCACCACTTTGGAGCACGATATTTACATTTGGGTCTTCCTCGCGCGTCTCAGAACTCATCATTTGCAGGTTCTAAGTCGGGGGAGGTTGGAGTTCTCCTTTATCGTGCAACCTTTCTATCAGTGTGGGATAGTCCTCCATCTCATGATCAAGCTTGGTACAATATAAGCATGATGGTCTCATTGGATTTCTACAATCACGGGCATAATGCCCTGGCCCTCCGCAATTGTAACATATCAGCTGGCTGTGACCTCTTCTTGGTCCCATTCCACCTCAACCTCGTCTACACCCTTGAAATACAGTGCGCGCCATCCCTACATTTTGATTGAGGGCCCGTGTTTTGATTTGAACTCTGTAGGTAGGAGCCGATCCATAATCAGTTCGTAACTTCTACAAGTGCGCTCATTGTGGCCTACTAACCTGCAGAAATTACAGAGCAACTATTGGGAATTCTACGTATACTTCTGTAATAGATGGCAGTTATATATAGCATGCTTCCCTCCTATCGGATAAATCGCACACCATAATGCAGGCACTGCGCTCGATCCTGCTTATGCCTCTAGTCTCAATGGCATTAGTCCTCCTCCCGCCAGGTAGTTCGCGAAGACTGGACAATGGTCCTTGTCATGTCCCTGGCCTTTGCACTTTACACACCATACCTCCTCACACACTTCTGGGATAGCCAAATAGAGGTCGTCAATAGGATGATCATACACATTCTGCACATGTACAAATCAAAGCATCCACGCACATGGGATGAAAGCCTCCCTTATGTCCAACACAACTACAAAAAGCTCTCCATAGCTCAACGGGCCATAGTCCCTTTCAGGTAGGGCCGAGATTTCATCCATTATGTCCCATTGATGTGGCCATACCATTTGCAGCTACTTAGGCAGATTCATCTCACGTCTAGTTTGAAGCCCATAGGGCTTACATTTCATTGAGTGCATTCAAAACATTCTCCAAAAGGTCCATGATATATTGGATAGATCTAATGCTAAGTACAATCAACACCATGATTAACATCAGGTGTTGCACAAGTTCCATGTGGACGAGAAAGTTTGGCTGCATTTGTAGAAGGAGTGCCTTGCTAGAACCCACCATAAGCTTCCCCTGCTCTGATATGGGTCTTACACCATCACCAAGGTTGTAGGGGACAATGCCTTCCAACTCACCATCCCACCATTCCTTGGTCTGCACACAATTTTCAATGTAGACCGTCTTCGGCCATACTTTCCACCATTGCTGGACAAATTTGACATTACAACCTTAACTTCTTCTCATCTTATGCCTATGATGTGGAAGAGGTTTGTTGATAATAGTTGTGTCATATGGTCCCATGGTAAGGAAGAATTGGAACTATTTTTCATCCATCTTAACAATCAATCTAGTTCCATAAAGTTCACCGTGGAATTTAAAAGTAATGGTAGTCTACCCTTCCTTGATGTCCTCCTCTCAAGGAATGATGATGACTCTTTTTCTCATTAGGTATTTCATAAAAAAAATCATATGAAACAATATATTCATTGTTAATTATCATTATTTCCTAGCTCAAAATCTTGGTGTTCTCAACACCTTAGTGACTAGAGTTTTAAGAGTTTCTGATGACAACCATCTCAATGAAGAGAAAGCACATCTCCTAAGTGTTTTCTTTAATATTTGGTATAGTAGACACCAATTTACCAAGGCTTTCCTTAGAGCTGAGAATGGTCCTAGTGCTAAGAAAGATACCAAGGATCAATTTTCCGTTGTTCATCCTCCTTTTATCTAAAGGACCACTGACAAGATTACAAAGATCCTAAGGAAGCATAAGGTGGATTCAACCTTTAGGCCTTTAAATACCATCCAGAGCCCCCTTAGATTTGTAAAATACCCAGTGGAACCAAAAAATACGAAGGGTATTTACATTATCCCATGCTTGTTATATAGGAAAATGACCTCCTCACTAGCTCAGAGGAGAAAGACATGATGACTGAAGGACTGACCAAGTTCACAGGCCCAATTGTCAAGCTAAAGTTGTCTAAACACTAGAAATCTACTTTATAAAGCTTCCTAGCAAGGCTAAGGGTGCGTTAGTGCCTAGGTTAACTCTATCTGTTACCTCGGGAAGAGCGTTAGTGAACCCTAATGAGTTTCTATGGGTCAAGGGAACGAGTTGACCGAGAAATATCCCAAGATTCTCTCCTATGTTAGCAGGGAAACATCAGAAACATCACTATTTTTTCCTAATGGAATTCATGAAGGACTTGGAAACCCTACCCTCACATGCTATATATGCAAGGCTAGGGCCATTGTGAAAGAGGTCGAACCATTTGAAAGGATTGCCTATTTGACTGTCGCGCAGAGTCTCAGACTAAGGCATCAGAAGAACTTAAGAAGGGAAAGAGAGAGAGGAGCTGGAGGGGTAAGGGAAGGCTAATACAACCGATGGTTGTAATCACTCTTTTGACATCAATATAGAATAACAATTGTGTTGTCCGCTCAGTGATGTTGGTAGTATAACTTTTTTATATGTTTATGCAACATTGTTAGCACAAGTGGCTTAGATATATACAACTAGATATCTTTATATGTTCATGCATTGTTTATCAAGGTTTTATGCTATGATATTACGCTTGTATTTTCTATGTGTAGGTTTTAATCTGGAGCTGGTTCAGGGGTCTTTCGCCTAGCTACATTGTGCTCTCCCACAACATCACACTAATACTCCTCAAGGTAATACTTCCTTCTTAATTTGATATTCATTTGTTTAGCATAGATATGCATGCATCTTTGTGATAGCTGCAGCTAATCTGACCATTTTCCAAGGATCCCGTGAAGATCCTTGAGGGTTTATACATCACCAAACACCCGTGCATTAATCCCTATAGCAGAATTGGTGACTCCAATGGGGACTACACTTAGTTCCTGCTTTTTCCTAGAAAGTTCCTAGATCTCTCTTTCTTCCAGGCCTTCCTGTACTTCTTCATTCCATTTTTGACCACTTGGGACTATACAAGATCCTTCTCTCACTGCTCAACCATATATTTGATCCCCACAGCCTATTTTTTGAGCCTTTTTCCTCACTAACATTTTCTACTAGTGTAAACAGTTCTTTATAAAGCACTATGGCCTCACAAATAGTGTGTTAGTGCTGCAAGTAACTCTCTGTAGCCTCTAGTATAGAGTGTTATCTAGCCATTTCTTGATAAACAACTTTCTCTCTGACCTCATGGGTTGGGAAATATGCTTGTAGACTGATCAGGGATCTGTAGCTATTCTTGTTTGACTGATCTGTGTCTTGAACAATTTCTTTTTGAAAAGAAAATAACTTTACTTCTTAAAGTTTTTGTTTTCATTAAAGAAAAAATACATTTTTTTTTATTGTTTTCTACTTAGTTGGTTAGATCTGCATTATTTGGTTTCAAAAAGTTGTTAGTGAGAATTGAAGTTCTGTCGGTTATGCTATTGTTTTACTGAATATGATGCATGGTATATATATTGATGTATGAATGACTCTCCCTTTGTAGAAGCAGCTTATTCATCGAAAGCGAAAATTTACCAGCATTGTTTTTGCATAATTTGAGTCAGAGTCCCATATAACTTCGTACGTCAACACCCCTATTGAAGACTCTAACAAAGTGCATTTAAAATCTACCTAATAAAACCAATTATTAAGTCTTTTTAGAGTAAACACACATTAGCTTAGGCTAAGAGTTTGGGATAGGCAGTGTGAGTTAACTTCCCAAGATCATACACCGAAACTATTATCATTAAGGAGAAAAATCCTTTTGCACTCATACTATCCAGGACCACTCCAGTAAAAGCAAAGCTAAATATGAGAGAACATCAGACTGTAAGTGAAGGTATCCCACCTTTTCTTACATCTCCTTTGGGTATTCTATTTATCGGGGATCCCTTCGGGGATATCAGAGCTGAATCGAGGACTCAGGTATCCTTTCCACACAGTGTACTGTCTCTGATTATGTCACCCCTGGTAGTGTCTATGATTTGAGGTATCCTTAGAGGCCATACTTTTAGGGATGAACATAAGGTGACTGGGACAGGCTGCCCTAGTACCTAGCACAAACAAACCTACTATGTCTTCAGTTTTTGGGAGGGTGCTCATCTTCACGAGAGTACTTGGCCCCTTAATCTGAGGTTCAGGCGAAGCTCAAGAGTAATTGTAACTTTAGATTTGGCCAACTCTCTCTATTATTCATTGTGATACTTGGTTTCATATCCAGTGATCGGTGCTTATTAGACAGGGTCATTTCCCTCTACTTGTTGATTGATTTCCTTAGTGTATTTTTGTTTTTTTAAGTGAAGAATTGTTATCACCAAGAATTTAACAAATATCATTGTAAAATCTATTGATAAATTTTATCGGTCAGCGAGGCTACATCCGGCGCTCATCGTCAATCTAGACGGTTGTTAGGTCTTCCCCCACTCATTGTGGAGGATCTGCCGAGTCCTAGTGAACCATATTCACTGTCTTTGGGCAATCAGTCTCTGAGATCTAACACAAAATCATTTTGGACATCCCACGATTCAAGCTTACTGGAAGATTTCTTTACTGAAGGATTCCTTCCTCCATACAATCCTCTGATCACGAATTCATTGGGACCACTCTTGATTCCCATTGCATTTGTACCTCCTTTGTCTTCTGTTGGAATGTTTCTACCCATCCCATCGATGACCAATGGGTCGCGGGCTTTTATGGACACTTTTGGTCCACCACCACCTCCCTAGTCGACAGTTAGTATTGTACCTCTAATGGAAAACCCTTCTATCCCATCTGTCCCAGGTTCAATCCCTGAAATGACACCCACCACGAGTGAAACCCAATACATTCTAGGTTCCACCGCCTTTTGTGTCAGCCCACAGACCTTTGTCAAGTGCTACATATAGTGCTCCTTATAATGCTCAATATAGCATGGTTAGCAAGGGTACCGTCTACCACCCCTATGGTTAGCATCGATTGTTTAGTTCTAACCCCCAGGTTCAAATGCCTGGGGGCACAGTTCCCAATATGCATATACCGGCTGGGAATGTAACAGTTCCCCCTCCATTTACAGGACTGCAGGGATAGTCATTGATTGACATGAACCCACCTTATGTCAGTCAAGGACCTATAGTTAGTTATGTGGCGAGCGGGAACACTCAACAAGGTCCCAATCAATCCATATGGGAACCCTACTCTCAACCTCAAATGAGTCAAGGGGTCACCCCTTATCTTGGGGGAACTTCCAAACCCCAGTCTAACAACCCCTATGGAAACCCACAGTACATGACTATACTCCAAGGAAATTACTATACCACACAACCTATGTAAAATATTGGAAATAACACAATGGGAGGACCGCAAGGATCCTCAAGTCATATGTCTTCGCCTTGGTCCGATTTGGGGGCATCAAATGCCTTTCCTTTCTTGGAAACACTTGATATCCCTGACTTGTACAAACTCACAAATGACCCCATCTATCATAAATTACTTTGGCCACCAATCTCGCATAAAATCCCGACAGATATCTCGAAGTTCGAAGGGAAACAAGGGGAGGATCTGGGTACACACATCACCACCTACCGTTTATGGTGTGTTTCTAACTCCATGATGGATGATAGTATCTGGATATGGTTCTTTCCCCACACCCTTACTGGCAATGTAGCCAAGTTGTACATCAAGTTACCACACACGTCAGTCAATACCTTTGGCACTTTAGCAATGGAATTATTAAAGCACTTCTAGCTACCCATCCACTATGAAACTGGGATGAAACTGCTCACTTCATTATGTCAGGACACCACCACCCACATCTCTGATCATATACATGAATGGAGATGTAGGAAGAGGCTAGTCAAGCTCCCCTCCCAGACTATCTATTAGCAGATTGGTTCTGCAAGTCTCTACTGCCCCAAATCGTTAAAGATGTTACCTTAGGTGGTGCGGTCACGGAAGACCATTCCATTTGTCGTGTCCAACACTTAGATTTGATATATTCAATGTCTGGAACTTTATACGACGTCATTCCCAATTTCCATCACAACTCCAATGCTCCTGCTACTCAGAAAACCAGAGCGCACGCCGATGGTATTATCGGCGCTACCTCTGAGGCTGTTGTAAAACAACTCAATGGTCACATTGCCTAGTTGTCAGTTGACCCCTCTACCAAATCGACTGCTCTTCCTACCACCACGATAAACTCTATGCAGTCTACACAAAAACTAGGTGGTAAGAACAAGCAGAAAAAGAAAAAGACCGCTCCTTCTGAAGAGTAGTCAAGACAGCAGTACAACCCAAAGCAGAAGGTTGTTGCACCTTTTAACGATGGAAAGGAAAAACCCGCCCGGCTCCCTTGCAAATTTTATGCAGAAGAGCACATGACATATCATTTTCCACGTCTTCAGGAATGCACATATTTCATCACTAAAAAAGACATTGGTAGAACCGCTGTGGTCCTAAATATTCCTTTCGCTACTCAGCAATAGCAACACCTAGTTGCAAACCAACCCCAACCCCTGCAAGGGGGGAACGATGATTCAAATCATCCTTCAGCTGGTGAATGACCATCTACCATTTACACCTTTGAAAAATAGATCTACAAACTAGAACCAAATCTTATGGAGCTCCAATCGCTAATGCTGAGGAAGCCTCCTCGAGTCAAAACCCACCACTTCCTAACGATCTTCATATTGAAAGGTTGGTTGCTGATCTTGTGATTCACCCCACAAAAGGGGAACTTCATCGTACAATGCATAATACATCTGCATGTGCTACCCAGAACTATAGTATTGTAGAAGATTTGGTGCAAGCACCATCAGCTATGTCGGTGCTCGAAGTATTACAAGCCTGTCCAGTACAAAGGAAAGCTCTGCTTTCGGCAATTGGTGGTATCAACCCTCAGGATTCCATGCTTTCAATTTTCGACATGGGAAAATGTAAACCTCCCCTTTCACACCAGCTTGCATTTCAAGTGCAAATATTTTTGAAAGTGCGAGGAATACATAGAACTGTCATTGACGAAGGTGCTACAACCTGTGTCATGTCGGCTTCATGTTGGCTCACTTTGGGTTCTCCAACCCTGTCCCCACCATTGAATTCCATTAAAGCTTTCGACAGCCACACTTTCATCCCAAAAGGTTACCTAGCTAGCTACCCCATCACTTTAAATGGGAAAATGATAACGGTGGACATCGAAGTCGTAGATAGAAAGCTCAACTATAATCTATTGTTGGGTCGCAGTTGGACTTACACCATAACTGCCATTGTGTCTACTGTCTTTTGCATCATCCTATTTCCATTGGATGGAAAGATAGTCATAGTGGACCAGCTGTCCTTTTGTACCCCTGATTATTCCCCGTTACCCAGCGACTCTGTACCCTGAGTGGGTGGTGTACCTGACTCTTACGACAGTATTGGTACTAGTCTATTGAAGGGCTCTTCCCTGATGGGTTGTTTCCCTCTTCCGTCGCCCGCGGTTCCACAAACGGTATCTATGGTTTCATCCATTCCTCATGAACCAACTGATCCTTGGATCCTCCTGGACCCTTCAAACATTAACACTTGTGGAGAACAAATGTCGCTGTCACCAACTGAATTGGCCTGCTAAGCCATTCAATTTGCACCTGAATCTCTGGTCACTTTGGTCACAGCCAACGGTACCACCTCCCCTCCTATAACTGCTCCTTCTTTTGATCTCCTCAATCAAGTCCTACATTCGGACGAAGCTATTAGAGAGATCATGAGGTTAGAAGTGAGACCTTGGGAGGATTCTCACCATCGTGTTTTAATATCCGATTTGGACACGATGCCTCTTCAAATCCTATCATTTGATGCACTTGAAATTGTTTCTTACCTTATACGACTATCCAAAATTTGGACTCAGAGGGAAACATGGGAAATATTTCAAAGACATTGCTCATCAATTTTTTTGTCAAGACATGCATCGTGGAAAACATCCAGGTTGGAGCCGATTTCACTCTTGAGGAAATTGCAAGCTTCACTTGCATTTTTAAGGAATTTTGCGATGTATTCGCTTGGTCTTACGAGGAAATGCCCGACATAGATCCATCTATTGTCGAGCATGAGATCAAGATATATGACAATGCCAAACTTGTTCGCCAAACGCTTCTACCAGTCCACCCCTGCAAAATGGTAGCCATCAAGAGTCAGGTGGAAAAGTTGTTACGTGCTAGTTTTGTCTACCCCATTCCATTAATAGAATGGGTTTCCAATATGTTTCTTGTCGATAAGAAACAAGGTACCATCCGCGTATGTTTCGAATATCGTGACTTGAATGTTGCGTGTCTGAAAGATAATTATCCAACACCGTTCATCGACCAAACCATAGACGGTTGTGCCGGTTGTGAATCATTCTCTTTCATGGATGGTTTCTCAAGCTACAACCAAATTTCCATAAAAAAAATAGACCAGCACAAAACCACCTTCATTTTCCCATGGGGAATCTTTTCCTATTGAAAACTCCCATTCAATTTAAAGAATGTTGGAGAAAAATTTCAAAGGGCCATGGACTACGAATTTCATGATATCAAACATATAATTCAAGGTTACTTGGATGACGTTCCAGACCATTCCAAGAAGCGAGCGCAACACTTTGTTGGTTCTATAACATACGTCTGAATCCGCATAAATGTGTTTTCTTTGTCGAGTCTGGACACTTACTTGGTTTCATTGTCTCCAAGTACGGGATTAGGGTTGATCTGGATAAGGTAAAGGCAATTACTCAATTGCCTGAACCACAATCCATTTTGTAGCTCCAATGTTTGTAGGGTAAAGCAAACTTCTTATGATGATTCATCGTAAACTATGCTGAGTTTACGAAAGGCCTTATGCGCCTACTTAAGTAGGGAGTTTTGTACCTGTGGGATGATCAAGCTCAACGATCATTTGATGCCTTGAAAAAGGCGCTTATATCAGCACCACTCCTTAGTGCTCCCACTACGGGCGCGATTTTCTTCTATACCTAGTAGCCTCGCCATCCTCTCTAGGAATGGTCTTGGTTCAAACTCACAATGACCTAAGTGAGCATGTGATATATTATCTGTTGAAAGGCCTAGCTAGGCCTGAACTCAGATATTCACATGTGGAAAAGCTATTCTTGGCAGTTGTCTTTGCTGTCAACCGCTTCTGACATTACATACTGTTGTGATAGACTATTGTCATCGCCATGGAAGATCCCATGAGACACATTTTGTCTCATCAAGTCATTGGAGGGAAATATTCCAAATGGATAGTGATCCTCCAACAATTTGATTTTGTTTTCATCGCTTGCAAGGTGAAACATTCCTTAGTCTTCACTGAACATTTGTTCGATCTTCCCATTGTTGATCCTAACGAGATAAACCACGATCCTCTTCCAGATGAAGTTGTCTATCTTATTGACTCTACTGACCCTTGGTATGGTGACATTCTTGTCTACCTCCAAGCGCAACATTTCTGCACTGAGCTATCGTTAGGTGATTGTCATCGCATCCGCCACCAAGCACGACATTATTTAGTGCCTAACGATACGTTATATCGTCATGGTTCTGATACAGTTCTTTGACATTGCCTCACTCATGAGGAGGCGGAACACATTTTAAATGACTGTCATGCTGGGGCATGTGGCAGTCATCTTTTAGGCATATCTACTGCTCAGAAAATTTTGCGCTAGGCTACTACTGGCCAACTTTGTTCAAATATTGTATCAAGGCTATCCAATAGTGCCACCCTTGTCAAGTGTTTACAAAGAAAATTCACGCTCTTCCAACCCTACTACAACTAGTTATCTCCATCATCCCATTTTCCAAATGGGGGATAGACTTCATAACTTGTAACCCCACTTCCTCTACTAGACACAACTATATTATCATAGATGTGGACTATTTCACGAAATGGGCTGAAGCCCTTCCCACCTTCCGGGCCAATGGCGAAACCGTGACACTATTCCAGTTTAATCATGTCATCTATCACTTTGGTGTACCTTGCATGATCATTACAGACCATGGCTCTCATTTTCATAATCACATGATGTATGACTTAACATCATTTCTCGGTTTTTGCTAGGATCAATCATCCTCCTACTACCCCCAAGTTAATGGTCAAGTAGAGGCCATCAATGGCATCTTAAAGACCATGATCTATAGGTTAGTAGGGAATCATAAAACCCATTGGCATCGAATATTATATCTTGTGATGTGGTCATACCGAACTTCAGTAAAAACTGCTACACGCTTCACACCTTTTCAACTAGCTTATGGCCTGGAAGCAGTTTTACCAATCGAGTGTCATATTCCTTCCTTACAAATCATTGTTCAACTCTTGCCCGGAACCAATGCCAAAGAAGAGCAATTGCTATACCTAAATCAACTGGATGAAACTCGTCGAGATGTCGAATTGGCACTCAAAGCCCACAAGCGTCGGGTCAAAGTCTAGTACGACAAAAAGGTCAAGCCTTGTTCTTTTCGAGAGGGAGATATTGTTTTACTCTACAATAAAAAACTTGACCTCTTGGGGGTAAGAACACTTCAACCCTTATGGCTCGGTCCATATGTTGTCACGAAAGCCCTCTTAAAAGGGGCATATAAACTTCAGGACTGGGAAGGAGTCCCGCTTGTTGAGCCTCGAAATGGGCTCTATTTGAAAAAGTATTATGCCTAGTACTGCACTAGGCATGTGCTTTGTAATTTTATGTATTTATAAGTTTTTCTTATTTTTGATGTGACTAGATTTTTTGGTATTTCTTGAAGTATTTGTCTCATACATATTTCTCGTTATGCAGATGTCTTCATTACCCTTAGCATACGTAGGATACACGGATGGTGCTAGTCATCATAGATGGCACATTGCATTAGTTGCTTGGGTCATTTACACACCCGAGTTGGAACTCTTTTGTTCCAGGGGAGTCTTTCTTGGTATTGTCACCAACAATATTGCTCAGTACATGTCCGTAATTTCACTTCTCATTGAAGCGTCATCAAGGGAAATCTCCAATCTGTTGGTTAGGTTAGACTTTCAGCTTGTTGTTATGCAATTGAAAAATTATTATCACGTTCGTAATCCAATCTTGTTGTGTCATTATTTAATGGTACGACTTTTGGAATGTCAATTTGAGTTTATCACATATGAACACATTCTTAGAGAATTTAATACAGTTGTTGATTCATTGGCAAACTATGTGTTATATTGGCATCTATCTCATTCATTATAGATACATGTATGAAAGTAAATATTTACATAGTTAAATATTTACAAAAAAACTTAAAAAACATTTACATCATAAAGTACCAATATATATATATATATAGATATATATCGAATCCAGTCTTTTACATCAGAAAATTTCCCAAAACATGGGTGCTTTAAGTACAAAATGGCTACTAAGCCTAGCTATAAACACCCATTGGCTATACCACACATCTGCTAATAGAGCCTACTGCTCATGAAAATATAACACCTCTCTAGCTATCCTCCAAAGAGGAACGAAAAACCGCTCAAGCACACCAACTGTGTGTCGCTGCATATGAGCGGGGATCTCCCTCATAGGAAGGGGGGCACATCCATGCTCAAGCCCTATAGGTTCCCCAGAACCCTGCTTAGACTCCGAGCATCACCCCCACCTTCAGGTAGTTGGCCTCCTCACCTCACTTAGCGAGGCTCACCTATAGGTTGCACTGGTGCCACATCTGTGTCAAGCAAAAAGCTTCATGTCAATACTTGTTCACCCATAAAATCAACGAAAAAATAACATAAACATTCAAAAGCTTAAAAATACTTTAAGTACTCTCAAATAATCCTTCTTACCTTGAGGTCCCAAGTTTGTACCAGGCAGTAAAATCAATTCAGGGTCACCTGTGAAGTCCATGCCCTTGTAGGCATAGTCGTCGATCATCACAATCTAGCCACTGAGCCATTCAAAGAAATATTCTTTGAAAACATGTCAGATGGGTCCTCCTCCTGCGCGAGGATCAAATGATGCCCATCACCTCTGTCTAGGCTCCCTCGGATCGAGGGGACCTAAGCGCATCCACGGGCGCATAATTGGCACCCTTTTAAGTATGAAGGAGATAATGAGAGTGCCATACCCAAAACTCTATTGGGTCTGGGTCTTACATGCGATCAACTCTGCCTTCAATTGACGAAGCACTGCCTCGCACCAGTTGAATATTTGTGGCTGGATGCAGTCAAATGCAAGCAACAGTTGGGCCTTTATTGCAACATGGGGACTTTTAGACCCCGCCAAGCACACAATCATCTATAAAATGGCCCTCATAGATCTGGATCTAATCCTATCTATAGGGACTCTGTTGCTAAAGATTCCGCTCTTAGGGGTATGGTAAGCATGGACTAGCTCTAAGGTGTATCAAGGATCAGGCCTACCAGCGGTCAAGTTTTCCCATGCTCCTCTACATGACAAACCTGTCAAGAAATATATATCATCTCGGTCAATGGCCATCTCATGGTCCCTAATCCGGAACACCTGTTCGTGTTCATCCTGTTATCACTTTGATAATTATTTTGAAGCATGAAGAAAGAAAAACCAAAGGTAACCACAAACCACTTTTGGAGATTAAAACCTAGCCTTCCTGATGCTCAGAGAGGGCTCTCTCTTTTAAATTTAACTTTGTTTTATTTAAGATGATTTTAGGATAGTTATTTCTTGCACTTGGGTTTTGTTTTGAAAATTTGGTAGTGGGATCAATTTACTTAGATGGACAGAGTCCTGGCTTGTTCCATTGGGCTATGGAGTTGGATGTCTGACAAACAAGACTGGTTTGGGTTCTAAAAACAGTGTCTACAGGGCTAGGTAGATAAGTTACTGCAGATCTTAGAGGCTAAATGGTGAACGGCTTCAAATTAGATCCAAGGAGCAATTAAGGGTTCCCTAGGCCGGACTTTGGAAGAAATGAAAGAAGTCAACCGGGATAGGAGAGAAATCAAGGATTCTTAGATCTGGGTATTAGAAGAAAACATGTAAATAAATCACTGTGCAAAATAGAGTGTAATTAAACAAATTCTGTATGATATTTCTAGTTAATTCATTTATATTTCAAAACACATTTAAGATTATGAAAACAAAAAAGAAAGGTAACACAATAACACACAGAAAGTACTTCACTGCAAATGGCTCATCTCATGAATCCTATAGCGAATTGATTTTATTACTTGCTCCAGTCTGTTGACTTGAAAATAGTACAATCACCCTTAGGTTCAAGATCACAATAAATCTACAAATGTAAAATAATCCACACATAATACTTCTAATTTTGAAGTATTTATACAAAAGGTTTATTACAAAATATCTCAAACTAATTTGAGAATTAATCTAGGAAAGGAAAACATCTTCTTGCAAGAAGAGAGAGACAACTATTGAACTGTTTCATGTTGTCCCTGTTATTTTGGTTCTGCTGGCTGTTATGCTTTGATTTTTAGCCCTTTATGCTGGTAGGCTGTTTGGCTTTCACGCTGGATAGTGTGTTTGACTTTCATCTTTCATCTGATACTCTTTCACCTGATACACTTTTGCTGTGGTGATCTGTATTCATCCTTTTACCATGCTCACTTACTTTTTATTGTACACTTATAATTTACAGTTTATAATTTACTGTGTTTTTACAATAGTAAATCATTCATTTTTTGCCATGTTTCTTCATCTAGTAACTTGATGTTGAGCATTTTCCTATATATCTCATCAGCCTCTGTATATTTTGCAAAAGTAAGCTTATTGATAAATAGGTGTTTCACCTCATGCTGGAGGTAAACTAGATTTTCAAAAGTTTGGTAATACTTTGCGGGTTGGTATACCACTCATTGATGAGGTATTTTCCTATTCTTTGGCTACTTCCCTGATCTTCTTGTTGTAGTCCTCTTGTGTCATCAGTTTATCATTTATGACTAAGGGACTAGGTAGTCCCTTTTCTCTCAAAAGCTCAAACTTGGTCATAAATCTGTCAACAGCTAGTTGCATAATTTGACACGTATCTTCTAAATTTAACATTAAATTTCTCTTAGCTAGGACTTTCTTGACTTCCAAAATGGTACATGTCCTGTAAGGTATGTCAAGTTCTTGTATCTCATATTTTTTCTTCGAGTTAACGAATTGGATAATTCTTACTACTTCCTCTTGCATTTCTCCAAGTTCTTCTTTGACATTTTGGATGGCTTCTGTAGCCTGTTTGATCAAGTCTATCTACTTAAAAATGACCTGGATAGATGGCCAAATATCATTGACAGAGTCAATGATATTTTCCCATAATAATTGTTTGGCCTTTCCCAAAGGCTGACTCAGTGTTAACTCTTTCTCCAGGGTTTTCACTCTCTCATTCATTCTGGTATCCTTCTGTTGTTATTCTTTATTCATGATCTGGGCTAACCTACAAACTGTCTCTAGGCTGGTAAGTTTCTCTTTTAACTTTTTCATTTCACTAGTCTGAATGGACATTTCTTCCATTGCCTTGACCAACCTATTTGCTTCATCATCTGTGGTACCTATCACTCTTGATGTCATTGTTGATGTAGTTGTTGTGTTGTTGGCAATGCAGTGGCCATTGGACCAGTGGGAGCTAATGCTGCTGCCAATGTGGAAGGCACAGCTGTGGTCACTGTAGGAATGACAGTTGGAGGAGAACTGTCTAGAGTAGCTTGTTTGAGTTGGATAAAGCTATCAATTTCCTTTTCCATTTCCTTCAACTGGTCATTGAGTTGCAGCACCAAGTCCATCATCTCTTCATTATTTGTTTGGCTTTCTAGGATTTATTTTGTTTGAGGGTGTTGCGACTGAGGTAGCTTGAGCTACTTCTTAAGGGCTGCAATGTCTTCATTTTTCTTCTTAATCAACTGTTCGATAACCTTGATGTCCTTTGGGTAATGGCCCAGCTCAATGATCAGGTCTTCTAAGGATTTGATCCTTGTTTCTTTGGCATTGGAAGATGCTTTTTCCAGTTTGTACTGGGCTGTCACATTGTCTAATGTGTCCCTAAGCTTGAATGCTACCATTGCTTTTTTGTGAGGGTGGAGAAGATCATCTCTCCGGCTTGCTTGTGAAATTATATTTGATCTATGGGATGCACATCCCTGGCTAATACCTCAAAGTTGGTCTTCTTGTAGTTTACTGTGGTTTTAGACTGCTGTATAGTAGGCTATAGGAAAGACACCTACATTTTACCTTCTTTGATGTTAAAGGCTGATATCAATCTACTTTGGTTTTGTGGTGCCATCTGCATGTACTTGGCATAAGTGTCTGCCTTGAGCTTCTCATTACTCATTTTGAGCTCCTTGAATCTTTCCTTGATATCTTCTTCCTTGTCAGCTGGCCTGACAAAGGAAGACACCTCGACACTCTTTTGTCTCTATATAATCTGGGTGTTTGAAGAAGAGGGTTATTGTGTTTCTTTTGATGCAACAGTCTCAGTTTTTTGTCTACTCCTTTGCCCCATTGCATCAAAATCAATCATTTCTACTGATGCAATGTGTTCTTCCGGTTCAGACAGAGGAGTCAATCTGGGCCTTTTTCTTAGTTAGAACTACTGATCAGTGGTGTCCATAGCAAAGCTTGAATCTTCCTCGCTATTTCTTTTGGGATTCATTTCCTCATTGATAGGAGTCTGAATGATGGGAGGAATATTCATGGGCTCTTCCAACTCTGGGACCTGCAAGAAAGATCTTTGGTCAAATTGTTTCTCCAAGTCAATCATGGTGTTCTCCACATCCACCACTGTGCTGCTCTTATCTATCAATGTGTTCTCTACCCATTCTGACTGATTAGCATATTGTTCAATGCCAGGCATGGGGTAGTGGATGTAAGGTCCCAACTTGACCTTTTGTCTGAGTTTTCTTATAACCCCATGAGGGTCATAATGCCAGATGAAATTATTATTGAATTTGAATTGCTGGATTATCTTATCAGCTTCAGGCCTAGCCTCTTTGGTGTTGCAGATGAAAGGGCCCATTTGGTTTTTCATCTTAAACTGTGTTTTCTTCCTAGCTGTTAGGAAGTGGACCTCATCCACACCTATCATTTTCCTGAAGTATTCCAGGGCAAATAATTTCATTGGGAGATACTTAGGCAATTTGTAGGGGGGTAAATCACAACCATAGATCCTAATTTTAGTATGATTCTGGTAGAGGTACCAATCTCCTACTCTGCTATTCTTTGCTAGCTACAATACTTTCTTGATCTCAGTACTGATTCTAGGTTGAGTGCTAGAAGTCAACATGTTCATGACAGGGTGAAAAAAACAATCTATGAAGTCTTTGTATGTGAACGTTGCGTTATACCTTTGGACCAAGGGTGTCCAGTAGATGACTGATCTTTCCTTTCCCCTGGTATCTGTTTTTTGAATCTTCATTGGGAACTTGTCTGTTTGATAATACAGGAACATATGAAACAACACTGAAGAGTATTTGAAGACTCTTTCAGTGGGAAATATAGTGCACTGTTCATGCATTCTATCTGCAATGAACTGGGCATAATCATACATAATGGCAGGAGGCTGGCCTGGAGTGAAAATGGACAAGAAGGCCATGATTATGTCATCCACAAACTCGTCTGATGTGAATCCTAGGATGCATGAGATGATGGAGATTATTCTCTTGCCAATCTTTGAAAAAAAATAGCAAAAACATAGTGTGGAATGTCCTTAGGAGTATGGCACTCCTCAATGGTGAAGTTCTAAATTTTTTTTTTGATCTTAGCTGGGTCCAATGTGGTGTACAGGTCCAATAGGTGTGTAATGGACAAAGGAGTCAAATTGTGGCTGGGTGGCATTTGAAGCATCTGGTTGATAGACTCAGCAATAATTGAAAATAAGAAGTCCTGGTTTGGGGCAATTATAGCCCTTTCGATAGGTATGTAACATGTGTTAGTGCCTAGATTGACCTCAGGCTGAAGGAAGGCAGGTCTAGGGTGACATCAAACCATGCTTAACTTGATAGCTAGACCTACCAGGTTGGGAGAGGGCTCTCTCCTTGTCAATCTCAATTAGAATATGGAAACTAGGGCTTGAGATGACTGAAATGAAATGCTGATTTAGGCTAGGTATATTATGTCAGAGGATTTTGATTGATTTTGATAGTTGGTTGCTGGATCAAATGAAGAAGGCAACTTTGGGTTTGGGAAATCAACTCAGATTTGCAGGATGTTCTGTGGGGCGAGGTAGGTAGGTGTTTTTGCCCTTTGAATTGAGTGTGATGGTAATTCTAAGACCAATGAGGAGTTGGGGAGGGCTTGAAAAGTTCATGAGTCCTCCTCAAATAACAGAAAACATTAAAAACTAAATGTATTCTCAAGGCAGAGCACTGAATATCAATGGATTCCACCTATTTATCTTGATTCATTTAGTTACGAAGAAATAAATAGATGCTAGCATGTGTACACATAAGAGAAACTAAATAACAAAGGAAGAAACAATGTCAAGACACATTACCACAAGAATCTCACAAAATGCTGGAAAACTCTGGTCCATTTCCTTGCCAAACTACATAAGTGATTTACAATGAAGCTCAAAGCATCCATAAGAGTCCAACACTTCTGCCAAAGTCCAACCTTTACAAATGAGGAAGAAAATACATAATATAGACATGAAAACCACCTATGCTAGCCATCAGGGGTCGAATCCAGGAAATAAGGGGTTGTTTCAACCATATCTAAACTAGGAACATGAATATAGGTAGTGGAATAATTTGCCTCTAAAACCATGGAAACTGATTCATTCACCCCCAAACCACTTCAAAATGATGAATCTACCCTCTAAGGTCATATTTAAATTACATTTACATAGCATAGCATCATTTACAATCATAAATTCATCTAAGATGAGAGGAAAAGTCAACTTGTAGAAAAACTAGGCGAAATTTGGATTTTTGAACAAAACTGGCAAAATTCATCCTATGCGCAGTGCCACTGATTCTATGCGCAACGATTTTTCTAGGACAATTTTGGAAGGCTTTCCGGAGTCCAAATCAGGTGCAGGATAGCTCGTTGGAAGTCTTGATGAGTCTACTTTTTGCAACAACTTGAACTTCTAAAATTGGAGTCCATTTTTCCCTCTAGAAGTTGATTTTCCCAAGACTGCTTCCTGTGTGGCAGAGAGGGCACTTTTAGGGTGTTTTTTGCCCTTTTGGAGACATAGAACTTGTCCAAAATTCTCAGCCATTTTTGAGCTTCCATATTTTTCCATGCCGATTCCAAAAATATAATTTTTTTTGCAAATTGATGCCTCCAACAAAAGCGCAGCGCGGGTGGCGCTCTGCACCTGCTGAAAAAACCTGTTTTTTACATTAAAAATTCAAAATTGACAAAAATTTCTCCAAATTTATTGAAATTTGGCATGATTGACCCTTTTTAAGTGTTTTGATGAGCCACTGATGCTTTAGCAAATATTTTGAGTTTATCTTGCTCTTTTTTGCTCCTCAAAGCTCTTTTTAGCTTAGCCTTTAACCTCTTCACCCTTGTGTTGCAAATTTTGTTCCTGGGGAGTGAATGGTATTATGAATGTGGATGAGGGGTTTGATAATGAAGTGGATGTAGTGAAGGAATAGGATGTGGGAATTAGGGTTTGGGAATAGGGTATAGAGCTAGGGTTTGGTAAATGGGAGTGGGGTTTAGGGAGTGAATGTTGATGATGTTAAGGAAAGGGGGATTTGCCAAGCTCAACATGAATGAAGTGAGAAGGAATAGCAATGACTTGGAACAAGCTTTAATTTGATTTTTAGGAAGCTTGCAGGAGTTTTAATGTGATTTTGGATTTAGTAATAGGTGCACAGTGCTAGACCAAAATGCAATGGAAAACCTGCAACAGGTGCGCAGCGCCAGGTAGGTGTGTAGCACCAAGGCCCAGGTTTGCCTTCTTTCTTCAAAAACACGATTTTTCTCCCTTTGGCTCATTCAATTCCAACAATGAAGACTTAAACAAATGGATTGGCTTTTATATCCTTCTCTTTTAATTTTTCATTAACCAAGACCCACTTTTGTAATGTTTTGCTAGACTTTTCAAAAATGCTCTATTTCACTTACATTCTGACTTTTGCCTTTTTGCAGGTGGACTTTTACATTGACCTTTTGTGATGGCAGGAATTGACTTTGTCACCAGGTCACCAGGAACAACTATTTGAACACTTATTACATACAGAAACATTTAAATTACATGAAATTTGTACAATAATGGAAAAACTCTGTTTTCACCTCAAAACAGAGTTTTGAGGTAAAAAATATTTTTTGAACATTACAAAAGTAAATTTATGATTTTATGAGTTTATTTATCCTCCTCATGTGCTTGCTGACCTTTTTATTCAAATTTGATGACTGTGATGACAAACCCTAAGACCTAGTGAGACTAAACCCTAAAAATGATTTTTATGAGTGAAATGAAACATGGTGATAGTAAATGACTAAAAAAAAGTGTGAATAGGTCAGCAGGTGAATGTCATGAGGGAAATTGACATGAGACCACCACCCTCAGTTGATCCATGACCTAATGGAATGCAGCTGATTGGATGAGACACCTAATATGCGTGCAAAACAACAATTTAATCACTGATGGAAGTGTGAAGATACTTACACTAACATTGGCTCCAATGGGGATGGTAGCTCCTTGGAGGTGCCAAGAACTGTAGATATTTGGGAGAGTAGACTAGTGCCTTATCCATTGGGCAATATGGAATCAATATCTTGGCAACAAAAACATCAAAACTCAAGACTCATAACTGAAATGAAACTGACGCAATACTAAAACACAACTGACAAACTGGAAAATATGCTCAAAATGGAGCTTATTCAATAAAACCTACTCTAGCTGCTCCATTCATCATCTGATCAAGTGAAATGAAACAACCAATGAAACCAAGTAAGCATTTTGACTGCTGTTTGCATTCTCCACAAGTGCTTGCTTATGAACAACAAGAGATAACTACTGAAAGGCAACTCCCATGAAAACTTGTAAACAGATCCGTTGAATAATATAGATTCTCTATCCGCCTCCAAAAAGACTGCATAAGGATCATGAAATTCATGTGCACTGGGACTTAGCTCATCCAATGGATTACTTTTATTCTCCTCGTACCATGAATGCAAACTTTCATCTGAGTTCTGTGATGAGACTCCCGTTGAAAATGACAAAGAAACCGATTGCGAAATCAAGTTTGTATCAGTACACGTTTCAAGCTCACAGGTAGCTAATGGAGAAGGAATTCGATTGTAGACATCATCCAACACATCAACTATTGGATCGTGAAAAATTTGAAAAGACTGTTGCAACCCATTTTCTATTGGCTTCGATGAGATTACATGATTTTCTACAGGTTGCCCATTTGAAGATATACTATGCAATTTTCCCTTCAAAAACTGAAATGATTCAAAACAAAATGGTACGGAATCATCTTGCATCATTTGATCATATGGTCCAACTTCCAAGTCTTCATCCACAACTTGATAATCAATGGTATTCGGGGGCTGCAACTCTGGATATGAAAATTCTTGAACAAGGATTTCATTGCCCTTTATATGGTCCAGATCAAAACTTGTTGGCAGTTGATCTCTAATTGCATGAAAGTTGTCTCTGATGAACTGAAATGAAGAAAAACAAAAAGGAAAAGATCCTTCACTTACTTCAAAATTTTCTGCACTTTCCTCCTCACTTCCATAGCTGATATGTGATGGCTGATCACTGTATTCGAGCTGCTGAAAATGAACTTCCTCCTTCCACAAACTCACTGTTGGTTTGTACACAAGATTAGCTTCTGTTTGGAGAACATAATCATTATCATACTGATCAAACTGAGGCAAATCATCAGTATAAAACACATCATCTAACATACATGTCATATCAACAGATCTCTCTTCTCCAAGATGATCTATACAACAATAATTATCAAATCTATGACAATTGAGATAAGAAAGAAGATGTTTTGGATCAACCTCTTGTTCCTCTTCAATCAATGAGCCATGGTCTTGAACACCATAATCATTCCTTGTGGTGATCTTTTGCATCATCTCTTCCACTGCACTTACCAATATGTAGAGCTTTACCTCTAAAGATCTCGATTCCTCGAGAACTATGTTCTTCATCTCTTCTTCCTTCAACTTTGTCCTTCTGATCAACAAATGATCCTCTACATCTACTGCACTGTTCTGCATCTCTTCAAGTGTTGCAAGGTTTCTTTCTCTCACCTGAAACTCCATTTCTGGATCAAAGGATTCGGGGTAGTGCAAGAGAGCAGATCCAGGAGGAGGCCTTATATTAACCGACATCGAAAAATAGACTTGGTTAAACCTGGCAGAAAAATGTTTCACCATCTCCCTTGGCTGTCTTTTTAGTTGGTTATACTCTTCTAGAATCAAGAAAGGGTTCTATCTGACCACCCACCTATCAAGAAAAACGTTGATGAACTGCTGGAAATCTAAGATGCTCGCATCAGGCGGGGTTTTGAACCAACTCTTGACTTTTCCTTGCAAAGAAAGAGAAAAATCCTAACAATGACATCCTCTTCATCAAATTCAAAAACGTCGAGAAAAGACTCAAAATTCAATACATGTCTCTCAGCAGTGATGTCGTTACAGTCACCATCAAATCTTGGTAGATATAGGTAATGGTTTTTAGAGAAAGCATGGGATATAGGAGGTAAAATCATAGGTTTGTATCTATCTGGGATTTTACAAGGTAGTCATGTACAGAAGCTGTAGAATTAGTCTTGGTCTCTTGAGGCTCATCAGTTTGAAGACGGTCATCACAAGCTTAAGAAAATGGGTCTTGATCAAGCTAAATCTTTGGTATTCACAATCTTCAAAGGGAAGGAATCAAATGCAGGCCGAGGATCTTTTCTCATATACAATATATTTTCAAAGCCTTCTTGACATTCTCGGGAAAAGAGAAGAAATAATTTATAACGAAGAACATAATGTCTTGGATGAAATTCCAACTTGAATACCTGATCTTTCCATATTTTCCTTTCATGTTTCTACTGGTTAGGTTCATCCTCCAGTGGAGTCCTTGGATTTGATCTTTGAAACTGATTTGGAGTTGCCAGGTGAATGATTTCAGCCTTGCTGTGTCTGATCGTTGTTCACCATCAACAATCAGATCTGAACTTGATTACATTTTGCTGAGGAACACAAAACTACATTCCCTAGTATGGTCGCCACTATGTTAGTGCCTAGATTGACCTCAGGTTGAAGGAAGGTAGTCCTAGGGTAACATTAAACCACGCTTAACCTGATAGCTAGCCCTACCAGGTCGGGAGAGTGCTCTCTCCTTGTTAATCTCAATTAGAATATGGCAACTAGGGATTGAGATGACTGAAACAAAATGCTAGTTTTAGGCTAGGTATATTAGGTTAGAGGATTTTGATTGATTTTGATAATTGGTTGGGGGATCAAATGAAGAAGGAAGCTTTGGGTCTGGGAAATCAACTCAGATTTGCAGGATGTTCTGTGGGGTGAGGTAGGTAGGTGTTTTAACACTTTAAATTGAGTGTGATGGTAAGTCTAAGACAAGTGAAGAGTTGGGGAGGGCATGCAAAGTTCATGAGTCCTCCTCAAATAGCAGAAAACATTAAAAACTAAATGTATCCTCAAGGCAGAACATTAAATATCAATGGATTCCACCTATTTATCTTGATTCATTTAGTTACAAAGAAAGAAATAGATGCTGGCACGTATACACATAAGGGAAACTAAATAACAAAGGAAAAAACAATTCCAAGACACATTACCACAAGAATCCCACAAAATGCTGCAAAACCTTGGTTCATTTCCTTGCCAAATTGCAGAAGTGATTTACAATGAAGCTCAAAGCATCCACAAGAGTCCAACACTTCTGCCAAAGTCCAACCTTTGCAAATGAGGAAGAAAATACATAATATAGAAATGAAAACCACCTATGCTAGCCATCAAGGGTTGAATCCAAGAAATAATGGGTTGTTTCAACCATATCTAAACTAGGAACAAGAATATAGGCAGTGGAACAACTTGCCTCTAAAACCATGGAAACTGATTCATTCACCCCCAAACCACTTCAAAATGATGAATCTACCCTCTAAGGTCATTTTGTAATTAAATTTACATAGCATAGCATCATTTACAATCATAAATTCATCTAAGATGAGAGGAAAAGTCAACTTGTAGAAAAACTAGGCGAAATTTGGATTTTTGAACAAAACTGGCAAAATTCATCCTATGCGCAACGCCACTGATTCTATGCACAACACTTTTTCTAGGCCAATTTTGGAAGGCTTCCCAGAGTCCAAATCAGGTGCATGATAGCTTGTTGGAAAGATTGATGAGTCTAATTTCTGGAACAACTTGAACTTCTAAATTTGGAGTCCATTTGCCCCTCCAAATTCCAAGACTGCTTCCTGTGTGACATAAAAGTGGCAGAGAGGGCACTTTTTGGGTGTTTTTTGCCATTTTGGAGACCTAGAACTTGTCCAAAATTCTCAGCCATTTCTAAACTTCCATATTTTTCCATGCTGATTCCAAAAATATAAACTTTTTTTCAAATGGATGCCTGCAACAAAATCGCAACGCCACCTGCTGAAAAAACCTGTTTTTTACATTAAAAATTCAAAATTGACAAAAATTTCTCCAAATTTCTTGAAATTTGGCATGATTGACCCTTGTTAAGTGTTTTGATGAGCCAACGATGCTTCAGCCAAGATCTTGAGTTTCTCTTGCTCTTTTTTGCTCCTCAAAGCTCTTTTTAGTTTAGCCTTTAACCTCTTCACCCTTGTGTTGCAAATTTTGTTCCTCGGGGGTGAATGGTATTATGAATGTGGATGAGGGGTTTGATAATGAAGTGGATGTAGTGAAGGAATAGGATGTGGGAATTAGGGTTTGGGAATAGGGTATAGGGCTAGGGTTTGGTAAATGGGAGTGGGGTTTAGGGAGTGAATGTTGATGATGTTAAGGAAAGGGAATGGGATTTGCCAAGCTCAACATGAATGAAGTGAGAAGGAAGAGCAATGACTTGGAACAAGCTTTAATTTGATTTTTAGGAAGCTTGGAGGAGTTTTAAGGTGATTTTGGCTTTAGTAACAGGTGCACATCACCAAGAAACAGGTGTGCAGTGCTAGACCAAAATGCAATGGAAAACCTGCAACAGGTGCGCAACGCCGGGTAGGTGCGCAGTGCCAAGGCTCAGGTGCGCAGCGCCAACAAAATGTTGGGATTTTTTGCCCTGTTTGCCTTCTTTCTTCAAAAACATGATTTTTATCCCTTTGGCACATTCAATTCCAACAATGAAGACTTAAACAAATGGATTGGATTTTATATCCCTCTCTTTCAATTTTTCATTAACCAAGACCCACTTTTCTAATATTTTGCTAGCTTTTTAAAAAATGCTCTGTTTCACTTACATTCTGACTTTTGCCTTTTTGTAGGTGGACTTTTAAATTGACCTTTTGTAATGGTAGGAGTTGACTTTGTCACCAGGTCACCAGGAACAACTATTTGAACACTTATTACATATAGAAACTTTTAAATTACATGAAATTTGTACAATAATGGAAAAATTCTGTTTTCACCTCAAAACAAAGTTTTGAGGTAAAAAAGATTTATTGAAAATGATAAAAGGGAATTTATGATTTTATGAATTTATTTATCCTCCTCATGTGCCTGCTGACCTTTTTATTCAAATTTGATGACCGTGATGACAAACCCTAAGACCTAGTGAGACTAAACCCTAAAACTGATTTTTATGAGTGAAATGAAACAAGGTGACAATAAATGACTAAAAAAAAGTGTGAACAGGTCAACAGGTGAATGTCATGAGGGAAATTGACATGAGACCACCACCATCAGTTGATCCATGACCTAATGGAATGCAACTGATCGGATGAGAAACCTAATATGTGTGCAAAAGAGAAATTTGATCACTGATTGAAGTGTGAAGATACTGACACTAACAACATGCATGGCAGAAATGTACAATGTCTAAGAATGGATGGGCTTATGGGAATGTATAATTGGGTAGATTTGAGTCCCAAAGGTGGATATCATCTGCTTTGTTCAAGAATCTATCCTTGGCCTTGCGATGGATTCTTAGAAGGTTGTCTTGGGTGACTGTCTTTGATTTGCAAATCCATGTCTCCTAGGGCCAGGTGGTCAATGTCTAAGTGAGGGCTTGTCACTGGTTTGACATCCGGAGAGGTTGAGGCATCAATTTCTATGATAAAATGTGAAAAATTGGGCTTTATATGGCTTTGGGAGTGAAATTCGAGTATTTGAACAACTAGGGTAGGGTACGAGCAGGTTGCAAGTTGGGGTTATGGTACTCTGGGAATGGTAGACTCTCAATTTAAATTGAAATTAATCAAATTCTATTAGTTATTTTAAGAATTTATTGTTCTTTCATTAGAGAGAGGAAAATTCTGGTTTTTTGCTTAAATACCTGCAATTCATAGTCGGGGCTGCAACTGGTTTTCAATTGCGGTTTGCAGAGGGCTTTAGCCACTAGGATGGTGTTCAGTGGTGGTGTCAAAAGGCTCTAATTGTTGACAGCTAGTCACAGGAGTTCAGAAGGTGTAGGTGCTTTTAGAGGTTCAACAGTGCGATTTGAGCGAAAAAGGGTGAAAATGAGTGTCAAAAGGCTTTTAACCGCGACCGGTTGGAAAAATGGCGGGGAATGAATGTTTTATGAACAGTGATAGTTTTCATTTTGGTGGGGAGGTAGTTTTGGAGTTCATCACATTGCTTATGGGGGTTGGGTGGTATTTTTCTAGGGGAACACGATCTATTCCAGAGGCCGACACGTAGGCAAATGCGCCCCGAGCAAAACCGCCCATATTGCGTGCTCTTGGGCCGTTAAAGGTTGGACATCACGCGAGCATGAAATGGGTGATGGCCATTGGATCTGGGGGTGGATGATAGGATGGCCATCGCGTGAGAAATTTGTGCAGTCGGGTGATGGGCGGAGTTTAGTGGGACCCATGGCTTTTAATTACAGTTTAAAGTAATTAACCCATGTTTAGTTGCAAATTAATGAAACTGCGGGGTTTTAGGGGTAGCGGGGTTAGTTTACCTCACCAGGGTGGCAGGTTAAACTAGAGTTTAGTCGGGAAAATGGTTAAGTGGCAGAGTTAGTGAACGGGGGGGGGGGGGGGGGGGGGGGGGGGGGTTTAGAGTTAGGATAAAGGGTTTAGAGGGGTTTTGGGTAATTATTGAATGGAAAAGATGATTTTAAATGGGGGGAAGGGGTTTCACACTTAGGGGAATGGATTTTAGGATTAATTGACTAGGGAAATGTGTGAAACTAAGGGGTAGGAATAAAAATGAGGGGGAAGGGGTTTTCCTAAGCCATGAAGGGGCAAAAGGGAAATTATTGAGTATATAGTGCGGGTGAATTGTAATGAATGGGGATTTAGGAAAATCAGCTTATGAACATGTTTTTTTCATTGATAACTACTCCTGCACACTTGAAACACATAGTTAAGCATGATAGTAATGCTTATGATCCAAATGACTTGTATTTTTGCAACCTTTCTTTACTTACCTTTTTACCTACCCTAACATTTTTTCTTCACTTTGGTGGGTGAACTTAATCTAGCAAACCCTTATGCTTTCTTTTCTTTTATAAAACAAACTATCTACTTCTAACCTTATATGTTCCAAGGGCTCAGATTAAAATGATGAGCTCCTTTTATTTCTCTACCTATCTAATGATTTGCCAAGATTAAACTGTTTGGTCAGATTTTATTCTCTAACTATAAACATGAAATTCAAAGCATGAAGTAGTCAAGATTAAGGAGTTTTACTACCAGGGGTTGTGGCATGTATGACAAGCTACACACAACCATTATTTAAGATAGTAAAGTAAAAGTAGTGGCACCTGGACTTACACACTTTCATGATCTATTTTTTTGTTTGGGGTTCATATTTTTTTCATATTTTTTATTTTTTGATATTTTCTTATTTTCTTGTCCTTTGATATTTCTTTTAGGACATACCCTCTTTACATTTTTTAATTTTAATATGGAAAACATTTGCAGAAAACAAAGGTATGTACAATATTACAAGAGTTAACCTCAGCCTTCAAAATTATGAATCCTATCACTATAGGACTCTAACAGTGGCTCCACATGGGGATGGATTTTTTTTGGTGAAATGTTAAGAACTATGAATATCAGTAGCCTTTGAATTTTGACTATAGTTACCTTTTGAGATGCCCTTCTGTGATTCTGCTTTATTGATACTTATGACAGTGAATCCTCCAAAGCTCAGGGCCTTCTCTCCGGGTTTCAACTTCAAAGGATTACTATCAAATCCAATCTACACTTTGCAATGATATGTACAGTGATGTAACATAAAGTGAACTATTGTGAGTCAGTGGAAAAATAATGCTTTAGCATCCTACCATTAACAGGTCCTCCCGGTAGATCTGATCCATCTATGTTTTTCAAGAAAAAGGCATTGTTGCCTCTGTAGCCGTAAATGACATAAGGCCCTTGCCACAAAAAGTCAAATTTTCCATGCTTGCATTTGTATTCTCTCCTTGAATCCCACTTAAATACTTTGTCCCCTATGTAAAAATCATCTGCTTTAGTCTTTTTATCAAAGACTCTTTTGATCTTTTCCTGGATTACCTGTGATTTTACATATACTTCTTATCTGGTTTGCTGTAGGTGTATGGTCTGATTTATTCTTCTCTGAATATCTTTTGGTTCCACCTGTAATTCCAGGAGGATCTTCATGACTGGCACTCCCAAGGATGATGGTAAAACTGCATCCATCCCATAAACCTGCTTATAGGGTGATGTACCAATGGACTTCTTAGTAGTCAGTCTATCTACCCATAAGGTAATGACTAACTTCTTGTTCCAAATCTTCTTGTTATCTTCGAGTAACTTTTTAATAATATTGACCAGGTTTTTGTTGGATGACTCTGCTAGTCGATTACCTTGAGGGTAATAGGCTGTGGAATGGCCAAGGGTGATGTGGTATTTGTTACAGAAATCTATCATTCTTTTGGATTTAAAATAAACTGCATTATCTGTAATGAGCTTTTGGGACATCCAAATCTTGATAGGATATTACTTTTTAGGAAGGAAATTATGACAGTGCCTATGGCTTGCCTAGAAGGTATGGCCTCTATCCATTTGGTAAGATAGTTTGTGGCTATCAGAATCCATTTATGCTAAGCTAAGGAGGCTGGGTGTATTTATCCAATGAATTCTAACCCCCATTGTTGAAATGGCATCTCAGTGGAAATTGGTTTAAGAGGCAAGGGTAAAAGTTTTCTCTTCCCCTAAAAAATATGGCATTTATGACATGAGGTCACATGTTTTTTAACATATGCAAACAAAGTAGGCCAATAGAAACCAACCCTCAGAATTTTTTCAGCAGTACTCTTCCAGTACAAGTGTCCTCCACAATCCCCTGCATGAAACTCTTGTAAAATCTTGTCAGCTTCATCTTTCAATAAAAAGGTTAAAAGAATACCACTATTGTCCTTCCAACACAATGCATTATCTATAACACAATATCTTAATGACTTCATTTTTAAGAATCTAGCTTTAGTTCTTGTCAATCCAGGAGGAGCTTGTAAGTTTAGTAATACAAATGTAATACATACCAGGGTGAGTCAGTAAAAGGTTCACTGATATGTGGAGTCACCATCTCCTCTTGATCAATAAGGGCACTAATGAAATTGATGTCAAGGGCCTGACAGTTCAATTCAGCCATGAGTTTGGCTAAACCTTGGCCTTTGATAAGCTTGGTGGGCTTTATCTCTATGTCATATTCCAATATTGTGGTAATCCATTTGCCTCTTTTACCTTAAGGCCCATTTTGAGTGAAAATGTCCTAAACTACAAATTTTGGAACATAAGAAATAACGTGAGGGTACAAAATGCATACTCTGAAGTATTTGATAGCCTTTACTAAAGCTAATGCCTATTTTTCCATGATATTGTATTTGTGTGTGACATCTCTTAAGGATTTACTAAATAATGCTACTAGCTGTTCATATCCTTGATTGTTCTTTTGCAACAAGACTACTGCAATGGTGTGTTCTGAAGCAAAAGAAAAAATAATAAAATCTTTGCTAAAGTTAAGACTAATCAGGATTGGAGTTTTGGTTAAAGCTTTCTTAATAGATTCAAAGGATTGTTTTGCCTCCATTGTCCATTTAATGACTGAGTCCTTTCTTAGCATGTTATTTAACTCCCTAATTAATTTTCCTAGATTTGAGATGAATCTCCTAAGAAAATTAATCTTACCTAGAAATGATTGTAGCTCTCTAATGTTTCAGGGATGGGAAATGGTCAAAATGGCTTCTATTCTAGAAGTGTCTATCCTAATCCCATCTTTAGATATGACGTGTCCTAATAGATTTCCCTCTTCTAGAATGAAACATGTCTTTTTAGGATTTAAAGAAATCCCAAATTTCCTACATTTGATAAATACTCTTCTTAGGTGGTCTAAGTGTTCATTTTCAGATTTAGAGAAGTCTGTGATGTCATCCTGATATACTACTAAGAAATCATGGATTTCCTTGGAAAAAGCTATATCCATAACTTTTGAAATGTGGCACCTACATTCATTAATCCAAAGGGCATCTTCAAATATATGAATGTACCCCAAGGAGTGGTAAACATGGTTTTGGCTTGGTCCTCAGGTTGGACTAAGATTTGGATATACCCAGAGAATCCATCTAACAGTGAAAGTGTAGATGAGCCTACTACCGTATGCAATATATGGTCCATTTTTGGTAAGGGGTAGTTGTCTTTTAAAGAGACCTTGTTTAAGTTTCTAAAATCTACACAGTCTAATTTCACCTGTCTTTTCCATAGTTGTAACTAAGTTTGAAATCCAGTCTGAGTATCTAATGGGGGCTATTATTTGGGCATCAAACATTATTTTAACCTCTTTCTCTATGGAAGGCATAAGAATTGGGTTTATCCTCCTAAGTTTCTATTTGAAAGGTTTATGATATTCTTTTAGAGGTATTTTGTGTTGGATTATGCTGGTGTCATAAGATTTTAAGTCTTCATAACTCCATGCGAATACATCCTGGAACTCTTTAAACAGATTAATATATTTTACCTTTTCCTCTGGAGGTAAGGCTTTTGATATTTTGATGAGTTTTGGTTTATCCTCTGTTCCTATGTTAACCTCTTCTATGTTAGCTCTTAGAGGTTCCATCTTGGGTTTCCTAGCTACATCATTAGAGTCAAACAAATCTTCTAAAGGTACTAATCCTTTAGGCAAGAAATTATTTTTCAAATTAAGGATATCAATATCATCATCCATTATTTCATCTATCTCTACATTATCTAAACCATATATTTCTACTCTAGTAAATTTAGTTGGTCTACCTACATCGAAAATATTTACATCTGTGCTACTTTCTAGATTATTGTCTATTGTACAATCAATATCTATCTTGCAATTCTGAAATTCACCTTCATCGTTCATGAAATTGTAGATCTGAGAGTCTTGGGAGAAAATCTACCAATACTTGAGGTTATCTGGTATAACAGGCCTATGTCTGACCTCTGCAATGTACTGGTGGTTTGGTTGAAATGGAAATTTAAAAGTACTAGAAAAGGTGGCCAGACTGTAAGCCTGCATGCTTTGTTTTCTAGGAATGGTAGCAAAGTTTGATTCCAGGAGGTCTTTGATCAAGTCTAAAACAATATCCCTATATCGACCAAGCCTAAGGTTGTTGACAGAGTATTCACCACTGATCTATTTAATAATCAGCTTTGAGTCTCCCATGATGGAAACTCTTTTGGCTCCCAATATCCTAACCAATTGTAACCCCAAGGGCTTCATATTCGGTCATATTATTGGTACATTTGAAGTTCGATATGAAAGCATGTCCCTCAGCATGATTATTCTCCATATTATGGATCCACACTCCTACACCAGCCCCTAACCTATTTACTGACCCATTAAAGTCTAAATGCCGTAGTGATTCATGGAATATGTTCTCACTGTCAGTTGTTCTGTATTTTAGGTCTTTGGCTGTGATTTCCTTTTTATCATTTTCTGCATTGTATGAGATGAAAGAGTCCATATCTGAATGCATGGAGTATATGGGAAAGTTTTATGGCTTTTCCTCACTAACCATGTATTTCATCAAGGTCTCCCTATATAATTTTCTCGGTTGGTCAAAACCAGATATGGTGGCATAAGACATATCCAACTACAAGGATCCCTACAGTTTTGTTCCCCATGAGTGAGATAGCAGCATTCCATATTTCGGTGGGATGTCTTCAACTACAATGTCCATTAGAATTCTCTTTGCAGGGCACTGGACAAGAGTCACACATAAGTCCTTAATTAGACCAAGGCATTTAACCAGGCTGTAGTCAAAAGAAAACAAGTCCTTATAAGGCCTGGTAATGTCTAGGTTTAGTCTTTCCATTATTTCCTTTGGCATCAAATTGTGGGATGCCCTTGAGTTCAACATAGTGTTATGCAAAAGTTTATCATGAGTGTTTAGGTTGATGTAAAAAGGAGGAACTTCCCCTTGCTGATGAATACCATTGGCCTTAGGGCCAAACAATAATTCAGGCTAGTCATCATTCAAATTAAAAGAATCCTCTCCCTCTCCTATGTTCAAAGTAACAATTATCTTTGACCTATAAGATTCATTCTTTACTAGTTCGGTCAAAGGAACTGATATCTTTAATTTTGCTATTTCATTTTTAATGTTGAAAGGGAGCTGAGGTTTGTTTATTTGATTCAAATCTTCCTTAATATGTGCAGTTTGAGTGTCCTTATTCTGTTTCTCAGTGGTAGGAATTTCAATCTGTGTTTCTACTGTTTTGCCTTGATTTCTCTTATTTTTATTGTTTTTAGTAATTGCCTCTGTTTGGGTTTCAGTGAAGGTTATATCTACAATCCTAGGGTTGAAGTCTTCGGTGTTCCCCTAGGAAGGATTTGTAACTCTTTGTTAACTGGAGTTTCTTTTATTATCTTAGTCTGGGTTTGGATGGATCTTTTAATGGGAGTCTCATTATTCTTCTTACTTCTCAAGCTATATTGTTTATGTACCTCATATATAGCTGACTCATATCCCTGTTTAAAATCAAAAGATTCACTAGATTCTAATTGTAACTGTTGAAGCATATACAAATCATATTCTTCTTGAGTAAGAAAAACTGTGTCTTCCTCTTTGGTTTCCAGTAAGTTAATCTGGGTATCATCCTCTGCTTCTTGGTTTTGTGAATCCTCAATATAGTTCTCTTGGAAGGGGGGCCTAATCTATTTGTCTGGTGTAGAATTCTTTCTAGCATTAGGGTTCTTCCTAAAATTTGGGTTTCTTATTGGGGGTTGTTGTTATTGTTTTTTCTCCCATTGATTTTTCTTCTCCATGTTTTCTAACCTATCCATGATTCTTTCTAAACTTTTAGCTAAAACATCTACTTTTCCATCTGAAGTTGAAGCTTCCTCTTTGAATACAACTTTATTTTCATTCCTCATTCGTGCTTTCTTAGCTAACAGGTTGGCCTTTACACTAACAACATTGCTATGCATTTGTTCAAGTGTTTCAAGATTCCTTTCTCGTAGCTGGTATGCCATGTCAGCATCAAAACCATCAGGGAACTTAACTATTGCTAGGTTAGGTGGGGGCTTAATGTTGGCTGGAATTGCATTGTATATATTATTAAACCTAGTGCAATAGTTCTGAACTGACTCATTAGGAGCTCTTCTAATATTGTCATATTTAGAAAGTATTTGTAATGGGTTTTTCTTTCTCTCCCATCTATCAATGAATAACCTTTGAAAATTGGCTAAGTCTGCAATATGGTTGGCAGGGAAGGCTTTGAACCATTTCTTAACATCCCCTATTAAAGTTTGGGTAAGCAATCTCATTTAGACATTTGCTTAATCTATTTCATTCAATTCAAAAAAGTCAGACATGTTGTTTACATGCTACTGGGCAGTGTAATGACCAGTAGCATCAAACATGAAAATATTACTCTGATAATCTGCAGGCATGGCATGGAGTTGTGCAGGTAAACAAGAGGAGCATATCGGTTTGCCATTGCTGTAATTCTGGTTTGACTAGGGGTAAAGTTGTTATGGTTGAAGAAGGGCTTGAAACTGATGGAGGTGAACTAGATGATGATGAGGACAGTTGATTAATAACTAGTTTAGGTGAGTGGCTTGTGGTAGACACAATTGGTGAAGTTGTGGTAAAGGAAGGTATATTTATAATGAGTGAAGATTGTGTAGAAATTTGAGAGGTAGCAGCAGTAGGGGAAGCTAGCTCAACAGATTGCTAAAGGTAAGCACTATCTATATTGCTGATCAATATAGAAGTGAAGGCTTCTAACTTGTCAAAAGTGTCCAAGACAAATTTATCTAAATCTGGATGGATAACCCTTTTTGATTCAATGAGTTGAGTAAACTCAGGATCTAAGAATGTTTCATGGATGGAATTATCAGATTTAGTTCTAAATAGTGAGAGGTCAAATGACAAATCAAAAGGGATTTGCTCTAAATTGGACAACTCCTCAGGGAGTGAATTGGCTCTGTCTAGTTGGCTACTACTTGCATGAGTTTCTTCATTTTTTGGTTTCCTTAGAATTCTATCTGGGTCATTAACTATAGTTGTAGGGTTTGGATATGGGTTTTCCCTGGTATAGTGAATCTTCTTAGGAGCCAGAATTTTAAGCTTCTAAACTATTTTTATGATTTTTTTTTGAAAATTTACTTCAGATAATGACCTTCAGGGGCTCAAGATTTAATTTAAGGTTTCCTTAAAGTTTTATGAGATTGAGGATCGAAGTCCCTAGTATGGTCACCAAAAATGTTATCACTCTGATAATTATTTTGAAGTAAGAAGAAAGAAAAACCAAAGGTAACCACAAACCACTTTTGGAGATCAAGACCTAGCCTTCCTGATGCTCAGAGAGGGCTCTCTCTTTTAAATTTAACTTTGTTTTAGTTAAGATGATTTTAGGCTAGTTATTACTTGCACTTGGGTTTTGTTTTGAAAATTTGGTGGTGGGATCACTTTACTTAGATGGATAGAGTTTTGGCTTATTCCATTGGGCTATGGAGTCGGATGTCTGACAGACAAGACTGGATTGGGTTCTAAAAACAGTGTCTACAGGGCAAGGTAGATAAGTTACTACAGATCTCAGAGGCTAAATGGTGAATGACTTCAAATTGGATCTAGGGAGCAATCAAGGGTTCCCTAGGCTAGACTTTGGAAGAAATGAAAGAAGTCAACCGGGATAGGGGAGCAATCAAGGATTCTTAGATCCGGGTATCAGAAGAAAACATGTAAATAAATCACTGTGCAAAACAGAGTGTAATTAAACAAATTCTGTATGATATTTCCAATTAATTCATTTAGATTTTAGAACACATTTAAGATTATGAAAACACAAAAGAAAGGTAAAGAAATTACTTCACTGCAAATGGCTCATCTCATGAATCCTGTAGTGAAATGCTTTTATTACTTGCTCCAGTCTGTTGACTTGAAAATAGTACAATCACCCTTAGGTTCAAGGTCACAATAACTCTAAAAATGTAAAATAATCCACACATAATACTTCAAATTTTGAAGTATTTATACAAAAGGTTTATTAAAAAATATCTCAAACTAATTTGAGAATTAATCTAGGAAAGGAAAATATCTTCTTGCAAGAATATAGAGACAACTATTGAACTATTTCATGGTGTCCTATTATTTTGGTTCTGCTGGCTGTTACGCTTTGATTTTTAGCCCTTTATGCTGGTATGATGTTTGGCTTTCACGCTGGATAGTGTGTTTTACTTTCATCTTTCATCTGATACTATTTCACCTGATACACTTTGACTGTGCTGACCTGTGTTCATCCTTTTACCATGCTAACTTACTTTTTACTGTACACTTATAATTTATAGTTTATAATTTACTATGTTTTTACTACAGTAAATCATTCAGTTTTTGCCATGTTTCTTCATCTACTAATTGGATGCTGAGCATTTTCCTATATATCTCATCAGCCTCTGTATATTTTGCAAAAGTAGGCTTATTGATAAATAAGTGTTTCACCTCATGCTGGAGGTAAAACATATTTTCAAAAGTCTGGTATAATAGTATGCCAGTTGGTATACCACTCATTGAAGAGGTATTTGCCTGTTCTTTGGCTACTTCCCTGATCTTCTTGTTGTAGTTCTTCTGTTTCATCAGTTTATCATTTATGACTAAGGGACTAGGTAGTCCCTTTTCTCTCAAAAGTTCAAACTTGGTTAGAAACCTGTTAGCGGCTAATTGCATGGTTTGACACTTATCTTCTAAATTTAACATTAAATTTCTCTTAGGTAGGACCCTCTTGACTTCCAAAATGGTATCTGTCCTGTCAGGTATGTCAAGTTCTTGTAGCTCATATTTGTTCTTGGAGTTGAGGAATTGGATAATTCTTACTGCTTCTTATGGAATTTCTCCAAGTTCTTCTTTGACATTCTGGATGGATTTTGTAGCCTGTTTGATCAAGTCTATCTACTTAAAAATTACCTGGATAGATGGCCAAATATCATTGATAGAGTCAATGACATTGGCCCATAATAATTGTTTGGCCTTTCCCAAAGGCTCACTTAGTGTTAACTCTTTCTCCAGGCTTTTCACTCTCCCATTCATTCTGGTAGCCTTATGTTGTTCTTCTTTATGCATGATCTGGGCTTATCTGTAATTTGTCTCTAGGCTAGTAAGTTTCTCTTTTAACTTGTTCATTTCACTGGTCTGAATGGACATTTATTCCATTGCATCGACCAACCTATTTGCTTCATCACTTGTGGTACCTATTGCTGTTGATGCTATTGTTGATGTAGTTGTTGTTGCTGCTGGCAATGAAGTGGCCATTGGACTAGTGGGAGCTAATATTGCTACCAATGTGGAAGGCACAGTTGTGGTCACTGTAGGAATGACAGTTGGAGGAGCATTGTCTAGAGTAGCTTGTTTGAGCTGGATCAAGCTATCTATTTCCTTTTCCATTTCCTTCAACTAGTCATTGAGTTGCAGCACCAAGTCCATCACCTCTTCATGATTTGTTTGGCTTTCTAGGACATCTCTTGTTTGAGGGTGATATGACTGAGGCAATTTGAGCTGCTTCTTAAGGGCTATGATGTCTTCATTTTTATTCTTAATCAACTGTTTGATAGCCTTGATGTCCTTTGGGTCAAGGCACAACTCAATGATCAGGTCTTCTGAGGATTTGATCCTTGTGTCTTTGGCGCTGGAAGATGCTTTTTCCAGTTTGTACTGGGTTGTCACATTGTATAATGAGTCCCTAAGCTTGAATGCTGCCATTGATCTTGTTGTGAGGGTGGAGTAGATCATCTCTCCAGCCTGCTTGTGAAATTCTATTTGATCTATGGGATGCACATCCCTGGCTAAGACCTCAAAGTTGGTCTTCTTGTAGTCTGTTGTGGTTTTAGGCTGTTGTACAGTAGGCTATAGGAAAGACACCTGAAATTTACCTTATTTGATGTCAAAGGCTGACATCAATTTGCTCTGGTTTGGTGGTGTCATCTACATGTACTTGGCATAAGTGTCTACCTAGAGCTTCTCATTCCTCATTTTGATCTCCTTGAATCTTTCCTTGATATCTGCTTCCTTGTCAGCTGGCCTAGCAAAGAAATACACCTTGACACTCTTTTGTCTCTGTATAATCTGGGTGTTTGAAGAAGAGGGTTGCTATGTTGCTGTTGATGCAGTAGTCTCAGTTGTTTGTCTACTCCTTTGCACCATTGCATCAATATCAATGTTTTTTGCTGATGCAATGTGTTCTTCCTGTTTAGACAAAGGAGTCAATTTGGGTCTTTCGCATAGTTGGAACTGCTAATGAGTGGTGTCCATAGTGGAGCTTGAAGCTTCCTCCCTGTTTCTTTTGGGATTCTTTTCCTCATTGATAGGAGTTTGAATGATGGGAGGGATATTTATGGGCTCTTCCAACTCCCGGACCTGCAAGAAAGAGCTTTGGTCAAATTATTTCTCCAAGTCAATCATGGTGTTCTCCACATCCACCATTGTGCTGTCCTTATCTATCAATGTGTTCTCTACCGATTCTGACTGATTAGCATACTCTTCAATGTCAGGCATGGGGTAGTGTATGTAAGGTCCTAGCTTGAACTTTTGTTTGAGTTTGCTTATAACCCCATGAGAGTCATAATTCCAGATGAAACCATTCTTGAATTTGAATTGCTAGAGTATCTTATCAGCTTTAGGCCCAGCCTCTCTAGTGTTGCAGATGAAAGGGCCCATTTGGTTTTTCATCTTAAACTGTGTTTTCTTCCTAGCAACTAGGAAGTGGACCTCATCCACACCTATCATTTGCCTGAAGTATTCCAGGGAAAATATTCTCATTGGGAGATACTTATGATTCTGGTAGAGGTACCAGTCTTCTACTATGTTATTCTTTGCCAGTTGTAATACTCTCTTGATCTCAGTACTGATTCAACATGTTCATGACAGGGTGAAAAAAACAATCTATGAAGTCTTTGTATGTGAATGTTGTGTTATACATCTGGACCAAGGATGTCTAGTAGATGACTGATATTTCCTTTCCCCTGGTATCTATTTTCTGATTCTTCATTAGGAACTTGTCTATTTGATACTACAGGAACATATGAAACAACATTGAAGAGTATTTTAAGACTCTTTCAGTGGGAAATCTAGTGAATTGTTCATGCATTCTGTCTACAATGAATTGGGCATAATCATACATAATGGTAGGAGGCTAGCCTGGAGTGAAAATGGATACGAAGGCCATGATTATCTCATCCACAAACTCTTCTGATGTGAATCCTAGGGTGCATGAGATCATGGAGACTATTCTCCTGCTAGTCTCTGAAAAAATAACAAAAACATAGGGTGGAATGTCCTTAGGAGTATGGCGCTCCTCAATGATGAAGTTCTGAAAAATTTGTTTGATCTTAGTTGGGTCCAATGTGGTGTACAGGTCCAATAGGTATGCAATGGACAAAGGAGTCAAATTGTGGCTGGGCTGGATTTAAAGCATTTGGTTGATATACTCAGCAATAATTGAAAACAAGAAGTCCTGGTTTGGGCAATTGTAGCCTTTTGGCTAGGTATGTAACATGCATGGCAGAAATGTACAATGTCTGGGAATGGATGGACTTCTGGGAATGTATAATTGGGTAGATTTGAGTCCCAAAGGTGGATATCATCTGCTTTGTTCAAGAATCTATCCTTGACCCAGCAATGGATTCTCAGAAGGTTGTCTTGGGTGACTATGTCTTTGATTTGAAAATCCATGTCTGCCAGGGCTAGGTGGTCAATATCTAATTGAGGGGTTGTCACTGGTCTGACATCTAGAGAGGTTGGGGCAGCCATTTCTGTGATAAAATGTGGAAAATTGGGCTTTATATGGCTTTGGGAGTGAGATTTGAGTATTTGATCAACTAGATTAGGGTACAAGAAGGTTGCAGGTTCGGGTTCTGGTACTTTGGGAATGGTAGACTCTCAATTTAAATTTAAATTAATCCAATTATCTCAGTTATTTTAAGAATTTAATGTTCTTTCATTAAAGAGAGAAAAATTTTGGTCTTTTCTTAAATACTTGGAATTCACAATTGGGGCTACAACTTGTTTTCAATTGGGGTTTGCAGAGGGCTTTGGCAGCTAGGATGGTGTGCAGTGGTGGCATCAGAAGGCTCTGATGGTTAACAGCTGGTCACAGGAGTTTGGAAGGCACAGGTGCTTTCAGAGGTTCAACAGTCCGATTTGAGCGAAAAAGGGTGAAAATGGGGGTCAGAAGGCTTTTAACCATTATTGGTTGGAAAAATGGCGGCGAATGAATGTTTTATGAACAATGCTAGTTTTCATTTTGGTGGGGAGGTGGTTTTGGAGGTCATCGTACCGCTTATGGGGGTCGGGCGATATTTTGTTGGGGGAACACAATCTATGCCAGAGGCTGACATGTAGGCAAATGTGCCCCGAGCAAAACCGCCCATATCGCGTGCTCTTAGGTCGTTAAAGTTCGGACATCGCGCAAGCGCGATATGGGCGATGGCCGTTGGATCTGGGGTTGGATGACTAGAATCGCGTGGGAAAGTTGCGCGGTCGGGTGATGGGGTGGAGTTTAGTGGGACACATGGGTTTTAATTACGGTTTAAAGTAATTAACCCATGTTTAGTTGCGAATTAATGAAATTGTGGGGTCTTAGGGGTAGCAGGGTTAGTTTACCTCACCAGGGTGGTGGGTTAAACTAGAGTTTAGTCGGGAAAATGGTTAAGTGGCAGAGTTAGTGAAGCGGGGGGGGTTTAGAGTCAGGATAAAGGGTTTAGAGGGGTTTTGGGTAATTATTGAAGGGAAAACATGATTTTAAGAGGGGGAAAGGGGTTTCACACTTAGGGGAATGGATTTTAGGAGTAATTGACTAGGGAAATGTGTGGAACTAAGGGGTAGGAGTAAAAATGAGGGGGAAGGGGTTTTCATAAGCCATGAAGGGGTAAAAGCGAAATTATTGAGTATATAGTGGGGGTGAAATGTAATGAAGGGGGAGTTAGGCAAGTCAACTTATGAGCATGCTTTTTTAATTGATAATTACTCCTGCACACTTTAAACACATAGTTAAGCATGATAGTAGTGCTTATGCTCCAAATTACTTGTATTTCTGCAATCTTTCTTTACTTACACTTTTACCTACCCTAACATTTTTTCTTCACTTTGGTGGGTCCACTTAAGCTAGCAAACCCTTTTCTTTCCTTTCTTTTTATAAAACAAACTATTTAATTCTAACCTTATTTCTTCCAAGGGCTCAGATTAAACTAATGAGCTCCTTTTATTTCTCTACCTATCTAATGATCTGCCAAGATTAAACTGTTTGGTCAGATTTTATTCTCTAACTATAAACATGAAATTCAAAGCATGAAGTAGTCAAGATTAAGCAGTTTGATACCATGGGTTGTGGCATATACGACAAGCTCCACACAACCATTATTTAAGACAGTAGAGTAAAAGTAGTGGCACTTAGACTTGCCCACTTTCATGATCTTTTTTTGTTTGGGGTTCATAACTTTTAAATTTTTGTATTTTTTTATCTTTTATTTTTATTTTTCTTGTCCTTTGATATTTCTTTTAGGACATACCCTCATTACATTTTTTAATTTTAATATGGAAACATTTGCAAAAAGAAAAGGTATGTACAATATTACAAGAGTTAATGTCAACCAATTCAAAATTATGAATCCTATCACTATAGGACTCTAACACATTCTAGCGCTGAATAATCTAGCTCAAAAGGTCCTCCTGACCTTTCATCAAGTCTAACTATGCATACTGCATCAACCCACAATAGCACAATGCAAGTATGCAAGCTGGATCATTTCGCACCAACAATTCTTATTGGTCATGGGCCCATTCTCTGCATAGACTAGTCATAATGGCTCAAAACCTGCACAAATTAACCCAAAAATTAGTGCAAATGGGGAAAAAAATCTCAAGAAATCATTGCCTAGGGTTTTGGGGTGCACCCTCATGCACTAACGACCCCTAGTGATAAAAAGGGAGCATTAACACCCTCCCCTAGGTCGTAAAGGGCATTTAATGCTCCCTACAGACCTGGAAGGGGGCGTTAGGCGCAATAAATGATCTAGGGCTCCCCAGATCTCCAAAAATCCACCCTAAAAGAAGATAAAGAAAGGTTGAATAATACAAGATCAAGGTTTTGGCATCTACCTGGGACTGACGACATGTCGAATGGTCGTCCAGATCTACCGCAATCATCTATGGAAAATCTGCTCCTCTTTTGCTCCAAAACACTCTCACAGCTCTCAAATGATGCAAATGGTGAAAGTGGAGGCTCACAAACTCCCTTATAGTCACTTCGGAGACATGAATTCTATTATTTTAAGTCACTGAAGTAGTATTCCATTTCCTATGATATTTATCATGCGCCATGACCCCATATTGGCAGAAATTGCTCATATCTTGATGAAAGAACTTTCAGGATTGAACGATAGAAATGACCATCTTTGATTCTCAATGAGCGCTTTCTTTTATGGGATGTTTTCTCGCTCTAAAACTGAAAAATCCCTGAGTTTTTCATCGTCGAGCTCATTAAACACTTACGACAATGGTCTGAGCAACTCTTTTTCTCTCTTTTTCTAGCTCACTAAACTGAAAAAGATCGACTGAGCATTTTTTTTTGGGACTTTTTTCTCACTCATAAAATCGAAAAAACCCTACGTTCCTTCTTCAGCCTCGTTAAAAAATTATGGAGAAGCTTAGAGCATTCTTTTTAGGGACTTTTCTCTCTCGTTAAATCGAAAAAACCCCGAGTTTTTGTCATCGGGCTTGTTAAAAATCTATGACGACGAAATGAACACTTTCTTTTTTGGGACTATTTCTTGCTCTTAAATCGAAAAATCCCCAAGTTTTTCCCTTATTTGGGCTTGTTAAATCTACAAAGAAGGAATGAACAGTTATTTTACCTCTTTTTCCTTGCTCACTAAAACTGAAAAGGATACCTCGAGTTTTCTTTATTTGACTCGTTAAAATTTGATGAAGGTCTATTGAGTTTGTCGTCGCGTGACTCATTAAAATTTCATGACGAATATCGAGTTTACTCCATCTTCTCTACTCATAACAAAATGAGGCAAACATCTATTGAGCATAGGTTTCTCTTTATCCGGATTCAGTAAATTAACTTACGGAAAAGGAACCATTCTGGGTATACTATTAAACCTTTGTCGCACCCAGTTAACAACTATGACAAAGGGACCACTCTGGAGTCATTCTTTATGATCTTTTCAGACTCTCGAAATATGAAAAGACCACCGAGTTGTCTTGTTTGGACTCATTAGATTACACAGATGAGGAATAGAGTCACTCTTTATATGCTCCTTTTCAGAATCCTAAAACATGAAAAGATCAATGAGTTTTCCTGTCTGGACTCATTAAACTAATCAGATAGGGCATAGAGTCGCTCTTTTTACGATCCTTTTCAGACTCTTGAAACATGAAAATATTGATCAGTTTACCTGTCTGGACTCACTAAACTAATCATATGGGGAAAGTGGACAATACAATTGCTTTGTGTTCCATATTTTGAAAAGAGGATTTTGGCAGCAGTCGCTCCCTTGAACATGGAACTCCCTCAGATAAACCTTCCTTGTGATGACCTCTCAATATGAATCTTACCATCCTATGAGTTCAGCCTATATACCCTGATGTTCTTGCATCTCTGTATCCTAACACTCTTTGGTGTTCATGTGTCTAGTGCTGCATGGTTAAAACCATTGTCGTGCCTTCTATTGTTCAAGGGAAAACCTTTATCTTTTGTTTTCTCCATCAAACTATCAAGCATATCCTATCATCATTCCCTCTGTCGCTTTGACCCAATGCTCAAATATTACTCAAAAAACAATCATTCTTGTCCCGTTTCGTGTTGAATGATGTAGGACACCTTATTTCCTACCTTTTGACAAGTCTCTTCCTATCGACTTCATTACTCTATCTAAGAAGAAGACCCATAAACACTTTAGTGCCTTGGCACTTGCAGACATTAGTGGTAGGTCACCTTGTGTTTGGTTAGGGGTTTTCATTATTGGCTCCTAGTTAAATGACTCTACAAGTGTTCAATGACAAAAACATTATTCACACTTGCTAGATTATATTGTGCATCTTTGAAACCATCACCATTATCGTGGCCATCCTTGTATCTATTAACAGTCTCCATTATTCACTAGTAATTATAAGATTTTATGCATGTTCAACCTCAACACCTATATTCACATGTAATGATCTATGCTATTGCGGTGAAGTGGAAATCAAGACCTTCGGTAGAGGCTTACATCACTCAACATTGTTTCCTCTCCCAAGTTGCGTTTATTATTTTTTAGAGACAACTCATTAGAATGATCCTATTATGACACAGGTTCCACATTGTGCTTATTGGTGGCCAACATCATCATATCTCTTTATTGAGAAAATCACTTTGACATAGCTACTGAGCATGGGAATGCCTAACTTAGTGTTGGGTTGTGTTATATTATTTCCACGACTAACCTACATAGTGAACCGGGGGGTTAGAGGGGGCGCGGAGCCCCCCTTTCATTGCGCCGATTGTGCAGCGGGGGGGTCATAGGGGGGGTGGGTAGCCCCCCTCTACGGGGTCTGGGGCAACGCCCCGGGAAAATTTTTTTTGGACCCTATATTAGGTTGGGTGAACCTACCTATGGTTTTCGGTCCATGGTATTGGATCTTCGGCATGTATAAATATGTATTGTAACATTGAAAGGAACATAATGAAAAATCAAGCTGGTAGTCCCGGTTTTGGGATCCAGTGGGAAATCTCTGTGTATAGTGTTTTATGTGTTATGCTCTCGCATTTTTATTTTTCATGTGATTTAGAATTCGTATGCAGGTAATTTCT
>APFE031183112.1:0-15277 GCA_000404065.3 Pinus taeda
CACCAACGGACGCGGCCCTCAAATAGCTCTGATACCATGTAGGAATTTATAGGGTAAGTTCCTCAGACAGAACACCAGAAGGACACAGCTCACAAACAGATCACAGATCAATACACCAGTATTTTGACGTGGTTAAAACCCTCAGAGAGGGAAACAGTCCACGGCCTGCGCCAACGTGGCTACTACAGGCAATTTATTAATAAAGAATGAAAAAATTTACATAAGCTTCTCTCATGCACGGTTAACCTACAAATGACCCTCCATGCGCTTTAAATAGAATTCATGGACCAATCGGGTGTCAAGCCACGGATCAAGTGTCGGTAATACCGAGGAGAGAATGAACCGTCGGATCACTACATATCGTGACCGTCGGATTGGAAGTTACAAAATGTACAACGGTAAAGAAACACACTTTACCTAACTCTATACCTAACTCTATACTAGACCAAGTTGAACTTAACTATTCCTATGTGTCGGAATATCCTAACAAGGTGCACTTTGTGACAAGAAAAGCACAAGTCAACTTGGAGGACCTCTTTTCTAGGATCAACGCCTATTTTTGGTTGTATAACACTCCAGTTCTATTAATGCAAAGAGTTATTTGTTTTCCTATATATGATGTTATGGTTTCATATATATATTTCAATACCATGTTGATTTATTGAATAAGGTGATTAGACGATTTTGCATAGGTTCCATGGATTCTTGGCTTGTGTTATCTGACTATGCAGGTTCTAATAATGTCTATTAGAGTTAGGATTGGAGCATTCAATAAAAGGAAGGAGCGAATCATATGACAGATTCCAAGTAAGATTCATCCTATTATCTATTTACTTTAAGGAAAATATTAGTGCCTCTGTATTTATGTTGTTCTACGTCAATCCATTAGGCCCAGGGAAGATACTTTTGTCCACAGTCATATATTCTTCATAACAAATTAGCGACTACACTAGGAAACGAGGTATATCCTTGGTTCTTTATTTTTCCGTAGTTCATGTATTACCTATTTTTTGGAACTTTATTGTCTTATCTAGTGAAGAAGATACCTAGGAATACCTTTCATTGAGTCTCAATTGCAATCCTTGTGCTGAAAATTTGCATCCCTAGACCAACGCACCCTCTGGCCCTCTGATATGGCGTTGCACCCCTACGAAGACTTCTCTATGAATTTGTTGCATATCACTGGTACCTCCTTTGTACTTGTGTTGGCCCCTATTAATGCACAAGTTGGCCTTTGCCTTACTTTTCTCTCTGATCCAACCTTGATTCCAGCTTCTCTTCCTTGTGTTTCTGAGTGTCTTGTGGTCCTTTTGAAGTCTCCATTTGGTTTGATTTTTTTATACCTTTGGTAAGTATTTGTTTGAATATTTTCCTTTGCCCTTATCGTTCGGTTATTTGCAAACTATTTTTGTTTGATCATTGAGTGCTCAGATGAATTGGTGTTCTAGTCATCGTTCTGAAAATATTGTTTGAATCAATGATTAGACTTTGCAACTTAGTTTTCTTCATTTTCTAAAATTAAGTGACTTGGAAAGAAAAATATTTGCATTGGAATTTAGAGTTTTTTGTGTGCATTAAAATTGAAACAGTTGAAATGAAAAGGTAATTACATTTTGTACATTTTTTGTTGCATATTATTTCCTACATACTCTTTGTCTGTTCCCTCCCTTAAATATATTTACATTGAGTGAGAAAGATTCCATTTCCTCGTGCTAGTTTTAATTTTAGGATATTCAAGTGACATTCATGGTGAGCCCCAAAACTAAAACTTAATTGAAGATAAGCAGTAAAACTTATTGAATCAAGATAATAATTTGTAGAATTAATGCAAACATTTAGAGGTATAGGCTAGACACATTTTACATCATCTTTAAATGTAGGAGTTTTTGTTGTTTTCCAATGTTGTATCCCGAGGGTGAAATCTTTTTCCACATATGTGAGTGTATATGATCGTTCTCCATGTAACTTTGGGTATATTGGATGAAGCTCCACGCAAGTAAAGTATATGGGAAATCTATCATTGAATGGTTACACATTAGATAGAGAAACTATTGACTGAACTTCCACATACCATCGAGTATAATTTGGACATCCCCTATAAGTTGTTATCCTCGCCATAGGTAACAGAGTCATACGCATTTTAAACCATTATAAATTGACCACAAAATTAAGGGAGATTGCCTACACATACGTTTAATCCTTAGTTCACTGAGGTGTATACTACAGTTCATGGTTGCTTGGTAATCCTTTATGCCTAGACCATCCTCTTTTTGACTTATTTTTGTGTTAATTTATAAAATTTATTATCCAACATGGAAGAACAAAATACCCCACCCCGTTGTTCACATAGAATGCAAAATAAGCCTCCATTTCCACTAGAGGCTAGTCCTCCTCCTGAATTTCCTAAGTCAAATACTTTACTTCCTGAGGTTGTTGAACCTAAGGAACCTCAACCATATTCACCTATTATTTCAGTTCCTTCTCCTTTGATTCCTTTATATCAGGCAAAACCTCTAACTATATATCTTAGATCCAATGGTGAACCTCTTCATATGGACATGTGAGTATTGAAGAGATCCTGCAAAAAGAGCTCCATTCATCTACTCCTATTCATTTGAGTGGACTCCATTTTTATCAAACTGGGTCCTTCCTCTTCTTCATACTCCAACAAAAACTCCTTTACTTGATTCTTTGGACTTACCTGTAGATTTCTTGTGGCAATCTTCATTGGGATTGTTAACCATGACTAGATTCGATTTGATCTCCCAACCCATGTCTATTACTATGGTTGTTACATCAAATGTTGCTTACTCATCCATGTTTGCAATATCACAAGAGGCACATCTCAATGGTAGCTCATCCATCCCACCGGGTTACTAATCTTCATCTACTACCTTCTCTAGTGCAGCTTCTAGTCGTTGGACCTCTCCCATATCATCCATTTAGGGAATTCCATCTCGTAATTCTCTTATGAAAGCTACACAACCTGATCCCTCTCCTTCATATACACCTACAATTGCATAGAAGATTGGCCCTTATGTTAGTGGGAAAGGTTATATTCAACAACCTAACTCCCCTTATTTTGGGTGCCCTCCATCTGGATTGCAGTTGCCTCCATCATCCCCTCCTCCTATGGTAGGGGGGAAGTCTATTGTCAGTATACCTCAAGCTAGTTATAATATTCCTTATCCTAGGATGGATGTCAGTTTTTGGAAACCTACTTTGTTCATCCAACCTGGTTCATTTTGGGATCGATTGTTGAACCCTCAAAATGTGTTGTCTTCATATCAAATTCCTACCCATCCACCTATACCTCAATAGGCTCAAATACATGTAAGTCATCCTTCAGAGGCTGTCATTACATCTCAACTTATTTCATTGGTATTTTTTACTCTTAAGGTTCCACTTACCTAGTCTTGACAAGGTACCATACAATCTCAACCACTTTGACAAGGTACTCCTCAAATTTTGATAGGATAGAATGTGTATAGTATAACACAATCCCAATCGAACCCCCCTTATGTCGAGATGATGAAAAATCCCATAGGGAAAAAATATAGAACTTATCAAGGTGTTCATCAAGTGCATTTTCAAAGCCAACATATCGAAACCCAATCATTCTAGACTTTGCAAGTTTATCCTATAGTTAGTCAACAAGGTTATGCATATGTTGGTTACCAGAATCCTCCTCATTTTGGTTCCCAAGTTCCTCTTTATCAGAACGCTCCTTATCCAAGAATGCGAGTACCTATTTCTTAGGCTATTCCTTTTTATCTAAGCCTTCCTCCAATGAATTTTAACCGACAATTACCTTTTTTGGTGACTCTTGAATTGCCATATTTGACTTGGCTTACCAATAATCCTATCACTCATTTTCCTTGATGGCTGATAATTACCACCAAATTTCCATCCGATATTCCAAAATTCAATGGGAATCCCAGAGAATACTCATCAACACATGTAATTATGTATCATCTACGATGTTCTTCGAAATACCTTAATTATGATCCATATGATTACATTTTTTCCAACGTATTCTTACAAGTACCACAGCTAAATGGTACATTGAGTTACCTAGAGTTTCGTTTCATGATTTTAGTTCCTTGGCTACCACATATTGAGTTACGCAATGGGTATGTATTTACTCGTAATTCCATCACCTTTTTCCTCTTTTCTTACCTATTTTATATCTTGATACACTAACATATTGATGGATTATGACAAGAAATGAATAAACTACTCTCTATTAAGATTTAGCCACCATAACTAACTCTTATTCCTTTTTATGAAGAGAAATGGCGAAAGGAACAGTTGATGTTCCCTAGAGATGGAACAACATAAACCAACAAAGGCATAATGAAGCAGGTCAGTTGCGATCAGGTCGGAGGACGAATCAGGAGGATCAATGCTAAATATGAAGGGTCAGAAGATAGTATTCAGTTGTGAATCCCTCAAGATCTCCCGATCCTGAGGGATCACATTTATCTTTTACCTTTTTTGACTATAAAAGTAAAAACTATCGGAGGAAAGGGGACCGACTTTCTGTTCATTTCAAATTGTAACTTTATAGTACAGACTCTTGCTTTTGTAGGAACACAACCATATTGTAATGAGAGTTGAGTTCAATAATTAATATATAATTTACGTTGATGTTCATTCGTATTCTCTAAAGTTGCTCAGTAGTATTCGCTAGTGGCTAAAGGCTCGGCCTCTAGTGGATCAAACTGCTATCCTTTGTGTTATATATTTTTTATTCACTCAAGTTTGATTGGTTTGATATTTTTCCCATTTTCTGTGAGTTTATCTTATTTTCTATTTACCGATTTCCTATATTGAAGTTAGTACATTTTCTTTACATGTTTTGCAACATTGTCATTTGATTCTATTTATGCTTATTATAGATTAAATTAATTAGCCATTAAGACAGTGAACCTTACTGATTTAATCAACTAAAAGAGTTTGGTTATTGCTATTGAACTCTCGGTTGACATCATTTCCATTTGGATTGATTAATTGAGATTGAGTGTGATTTAGATAGAATCAGCTAAAAGAGATTGGTTAATTCTACTACGCTCTCGGTTGATGCTATTGTGAGTTGAATTACTTGTTTCAGATTTGATTACGATTTCAGTTGAGGATGAAGTCTTGATGCTTAGATATAATATTTCCTTTAACAGTTGCAATTTGAGTTTTATAAATGCATCCATTGACTTTTGTATCAAAGTTTTATACTTTATTTTAAGAAACACTACTCTCTGGATTCATAGCATGCACATATTGTGTACACTCTTGGAATAAAAGGACTTTCCCGGGTTGATGATTAATGTGAGGTAATTAGGAGTTTTAAAAGACACCTTTTAGCACCCAACATTTTGGTGCCATTTCCAAGGGAGAGTGTTGCCATTTCACAAAGAGTGATGTATATCTGATAACTGCTGATGGGAAATAATTGGGTATTGAAAATAGAAGGTAAGAACCTACGTAATGAGCAAGTAAAGTTCTTGCTCCTCTGCCCACTTTTCAGCACAATTATAGAAAAGTAAAGGAGGTGTTTGATGTTTATCGTCTGATCCCCGAACTGTTTCTTTTAGACAACCTATTGTCTTCCTTTGGGCCACAGGCTCACCATCAGTAGCCTACGCTGAGGTCCACAGTAAAACTAAAGGGACTAAATAGAGTTTTCAAGATATTGAAAATTAACGATCAATTCCCTCACAAGAAGGGAATTCTTGCAACATCTGTGAAGGAGAAGGAGAAACAGGGGAATCCGAGGAACCAAGATCTCCTAAGGTAGTAATTGAACAAAGGACACCCAATGTCCTAGATCAAGGGATTGTTTTTAGGATCACTCCCGCCTCTTCTAGACATCCTAGGGACAACTCTCTAGCTTCCTAGATCCCAGACGGATACTGGCATATCTTTGATCCAATGGCCAATAATCCACAAACACCCTAGACATCTACATTATAGTATCCTATTGTTGACACAATTGTAAACGCCCCCATGAAATCTATCCCTCTACAAAATATTCCCACCTTTAATGGACTCACTTCAGAAGATCTAGATGCATTCTTGTTTGAATTCGAAGTCCTATGTTAGGGTTATGATTACACCACCGACCCCTACAAACTGAAGTTGTTTCCATCCACTTTAAAGGGAGCAGCCCTGCGTTGGTTTATGGGACTCGGTGGAGGAACCATCAATGATTGGGACCAAATGAAAACTATCTTCCTTGAAAAATATCAAGATTATTAGAGATCTAGAGAACTAAAAGATGAGATATTCCAAATGGTAGCAAGGCCTAGTGAAACTTTGGAAGAGTATGTGGAGCATTTCCAATATAATCTCCAAATGTCTCCCTACACAAATCTGCATGATAATGTGCTAAAAACCATGATGATTAAGCGGATGAAAGACCAGTGGATAGAGACACTAAATATCATGGGTAAAGGTGATATCTATAATGAAGATAATGCTAACATTATTGATTTGTGTATCAAGTTCTCAAGGGGTAGTACAAGATTGAAACTAGCTGAACGCGATACGATCACCAAGGATAGCAAAATATCTAGTAGAAGCATTACTCGTATTGAAATCTACAACCTGCTAGAAGATTTCAAAATGGATATCCTGGGAACCTTGACAACACAATTAGACATCATGCAGGCCAAGCAGAAGTAGGTCGAAGGAGAACAGAACCTGGTTATTTTTTTCCCTCGATGCAGGAAGAAACATAGTCATAAAGAATGCCCGCTAGATATGGTATAGACCTGTGCCATATGCACTAAAGAACACGCCACAGAAAATTTCCCATCCCTCCCAAGATTAAAAGTGGTCTTCAAGGAGGCAGAGGAAGAAGTGGAACCAATCTACCTGTTAAACCAACGTCATCAATGGCAAGCACAACAAATAGGTATGCTCACCGACCCATCTTCATTATTTTAGCCTTCATAATATAATTCTCAGCAATACACAGGAGCTACATGGTAGAACCAACCACCTTTTCCTAATTTGGCACCACAAGCATTTTCTATACCACCTTGGTCCAATCAGTCAAATCTGAACAATAGTTGGCCAAATTCCTCTTATTTTCCATCATTCTAGTAGAACAATCCATATCCATCTCAATGGTCCCCCTCCACTTCACGAAACCAAAATTGGCAATCAAGCTGGCAAAGAACTATGAACCAACTAGTAGGGACAATCCCCATACCTCAACCTATGCTACCAACACCTTACACATTGCAGCAAGATCCTCAACCCAATGTATGACTACAATTCCCAACCTAGCCCAACCCAATCCTAACAACAGACCAGTCCATTCTGTACAAATTATTGAAGGTCTGGATCCAAAAAGTGAGTTAAGAGAATGTAATGAACTCAAATTAAGGTCTAGATGAATAATCACACCAGAGGATGATAAAAATATGCAATTGGAGGAACCACTACTTGTAGAACAAACACCTCAAAGGGAGAATACATTCAAGAAAAAAATCCATGAACAAACTATTACCTCTTCTCTTCCATTCCCAGAAAGATTGATTATACCTCGTCCAATCGAATATCCAGACTTCGATCTCCTAGGAGAATTAAAAAATCTTTGTGTAAAAATACCCCTCCTCCAGGCTATTCAGGACATTCCAATCTATGCAAAAACCATTAAGGAATTATGTACCAAAAAGCCTATGAGGAAAATAAAGGTAACACCAACTGTCCATGTAGTCGGAGCTTTGTCTGATTTATTATTAGGCAAAGAGATACGAGTGAAGTATGAAGACCTATTAAACCATATTGTCACAGTACAAATAAATGGATGCTCATTTCCCAATGCGTTAGTGGATATAGGGGCAACCATTAATATTCTCACAACAACAACCTGTCAGAGACTTGGCATCACAACCTTAGATCCAACTACGACCTTGTTGGAACTTGCTAGCTGTTTAGCTATTAAACCAGAAGGGACATTACAAGATGTAATGGTGTTTGTAGATTCTTGGGAGTACCCAACATATTTCTTGATTATTAATCCTAGAAACTAGCTAGATGGACATCCTCTAATATTAGGAAGACCTTAGCTAGCGACCGCAGATACTTATATAAGTTTTCGAATAGGCAGTATGACTATAGCTAGAGGAAATGATGTGAAGAACCCAGCTTTATACCCTCCATCTCAGCCAAGCCTAACCATAATAAAAACTAGGAAGCAACTTGTAACATATTTAACCAAAATTATTCGATCACCACTAACTGTAACAGATGCTCTTGAATTTAAGAACCAAATAGAAGATGATATTATTAACACTTACATTAACCACCCAACTATCGTATCTAATCTAAAATGTCACATGATTGAAGTAGTCCTTGATAATGAAATAGAAGAAGATCCTCTAAAAGATATCAATGACCAAATAATACCAACAACAACTTTCTATAACAACAAACCTATTGAAATTGAGCCAGCGAAAGTCCTTAACATTAACAAAAACTTGAGTGATGACCAACAGCATAAGCTTATTCAAATCCTTAGGAAATATAAAGGGGCCTTTGCTTGGGATTACCCAGATATGAAAGGGATTGACCCCAAATTATGTATGCACCATCTACACTGAAAAGGATGCGAGGCCCATTCAACAACCTCAGCGAAGATTAAACCCAAGACGAACTACAGAAACTCTTAGATGTAAATCTCATCTATCCTATATCTGATAGTAAATGGGTTTCTCCATTAGTTTTGGTTCCTAAAAAGAATGGGAACTGGCGTATATGTGTCAATTACAGAGAAATTAAGAAAGAAATGCATAAATATCATTTTCCCCTTCCATTTATCGACGAGGTTCTAGACACATTGGCAGGTAAAAAATTCTTCTCTTTCCTTGAGAGCTTCAGTGGCTACAACCAAATCCAAATTTCCCCTAAAGATGAAGATAAGACTACCTTCACCTACCCCTACGGGACATTTGCTTACAGGGTATTGCCTTTTAGACTGTGCAATGCACCTGCTACATTCCAGAGAGCCATACTCAATGTTTTTGCAGACTTGATAAACGAGGGTTAGATGTGTATATGGACGATTTTATATCCTATGGAGATGACTTGGAGCAGGCATTACAAACACTAGAGAAAGTCTTGGAAAGATGCATTGCTACTAGGCTCTGCTTAAGCCACAAGAAATGCCACATGATGTGGACAAAAGGCCTGATCTTGGGTCATTTCATCTCAGCAGCTGGAATTCAAGTAGATCCAGTAAAAATTCAGGTAATCCTCTTACTACCTAGCCCCTGCACTCAAACATAGGTACGTAGTTTTTTGGAATTTTCTGGATATTATCAGAGATTTATAAAAAAACTTCTCCCAAATTGCTGCACCATTATATGCTTTGACAAGAAATATCAATTTTATATGGACTAAAAAATGTGACATTGACTTTGTAGAACTAAAATGGCTAGTATCAACAACCCTAGTACTACGGGGCCTGAACTGGGATTTACCATTCCAGATTTCATTCGATGCATCAGATACAGCCATTGGATCAATTCTCATCCAAGAAGAATACAAGTAACCCTATGCGATATACTACATCAGCAAAAACATAACTCCTCCTGAGTTGAATTACATAGTGACCGAGAAAGAGCTTCTAGCTATAATCTATGCTAGTAACAAATTCAGACACTATATAATAGGATACCCTATGGTCCTGTATACTGAGTACTCTACTATCAAATATTTAGCTAATAAACCTATTACAAATGGAAGAGTGACACGATGGTCAATCCTTTTGCAGGAATTTGACATAACGATCAAGGATTGACTAGGAAAGGAAAATTTGGTAGCATACTTCCTCTCACGTGTGCCAAGAACAAACGACACAGTGGTGGTAGAAGACCAGTTCCTTGATGAGAACCTATTTTCTGTGACCATGAAAACACCATGGTACGCAGATGTCGTGAATTAATTGGCAGTGGGAAAACTACCCAAACACCTGACACCCAGAGAAAGAAAATTAATAGTGCAACGCATCACTCAATTCTCCTGGATCAGAGGATACCTCTTTCACACAAGAGACGATATGCATATCCGCGAGTATATTAGGGAAGACAAAATCTATGATATCCTAAAATCCTACCACGATGGGCCTTACAGTGAAAACTTTTCAGACCGCAAGACTGGACATAAAATCTTACACATGGGCTATTATTGAGCCACAATTTTTAAGGACGCCAAGGAATTTGTCTAGGCATGTGACAACTGCCAATGAATGGGCCGCCCTAGCCACTCTAACGAGATGCACCTACATCCACAATTAGTCATCGAACCTTTTGAATGCTGGGCATTAGATTTTGTTGGCCCAATAAATCAATCATCTAATCAAAATTCATATATACTAGTTGCAATAGAATACGTGACTGAATGGGTGGAGGCAGTAGCATTACCAAGAGCAACAGAGGACACAGTAATCAACTCCCTTTTCGAAATTTTCGTGCGGTATGGCTTGCTCAGAGAAATAATTATAGATGGAGGGCCACAATTTGTAGGCGATAAGATTGTTGTGACACTAAAAAATCATCACATTTTGCACAGAATCACATCGCCATGCCACCTGTAGGCAAACGGCCAGGTAGAAAGTTCCAACAAAGTAATCGAGGCCATTCTAGCAAAGAAATTCACCTCGCATAGATGCGACTGGGCTACCTAATTGATAGAAGCCCTGTGGGAATATCGCATGACTTTGAGGAATACCACAGGATACTCCCCATATAACCTAGTGTTTGGTAAGGAACCTATCTTCCCCATAGAATTTGAAATTCAGACATTGAGGATAGCCCAGGAAGTAGGGTTGGATTTGAATGAAGCACAGATTAACAGATTACAACAAATAAATGAATTGGATGAAACTCGGCTATCGGCTCTTCAGCATACTGCCCTTATTCAACAACGAAGAGAAAAATGGCATGATGCCCTCATCAAGAAAAAGATATTCCATGAAGGCGACTAGGCATTTTTGTACGATTCCAGGTTCCAGGATTTCCCGGGAAAATTCCAGACTAGATAGTAAGGTCCCTACGAGATAAAATAGGTGCATGATAATGGCACCCTAACATTAGTCATCATTGATGGGTTTGGCTACTCTTTTAAAGCAAATGGACATCGGGTACGCCTATACCATAAACTGCTTACAAGGGAATCCTTTTGCCAACAGATACATGAAGATTCTACGATATAAATTCTCGCTGAAGAACGAAACTCTTTGACAACACCATTCCAATAAAGAATTTATTTTTGAAACCTGTGAATACAATTGTTTTTCTGTTTTCTTTCTATTTTCTTAGAACAATAGAGATGATTGTTTGTCAGTTTTTTTTCCTATTTTCCTTTGTTGTTCCCTACAGGGAACAACACTTTTCGTGTGCATTTTTCTTTGTTGTTCCCTACATGGAACAACTCTTTTCATGTGTATTTTTCTTTGTTGTTACCTATAGGGAACAGTTTTTGTTCCCTATAGGGAACAACACTTTTTGTGTGTATTTTTTTTTTGTTGTTCCCTATAGGGAACATCACTTTTCGTGTGTGTTTTTTTGTTGTTCCCTACAGGGAACAACACTTTTTGTGTGTGTTTTCTTTTGTTGTTCCCTTCAGGGAACATCACCTTGTGAGTATTTTTGAGAACACCCTTTCTTCCCCTTGCATGATCATTCCTAGCCCATCCCAGTTCACTCTTTATGATCCTCTTTATGGCATAAAAGTACAATACATATCTAAGGACAACAAGTATGGAGTCTACTAAAGCAGGTGAATATCTTGAATATGATCATTTTTAACAAGATTGCCTTGTGATGATTGAAAAAGAAAGGACACAATTATCTATATCACTTCACTGTCCTCATTTCCGCTATAAATGAAACTGATTGATTATCTTTACCATGTTGGTTCTCCCCCATCTCGTATAATTCTCTCTTTTTATTATCAATAAGATGATGGGTATATTTTTTTCTATTGATATGTTCAAACTTCTTCCGCCATCCCTACTCTTAAGGAGTACTGAGCCACCCTCTATATATAAAACAGGGAGTGTGTATATATATATATAGATAGATATAGATATATTCACTAACAATTTTATGATTTTTTTCCATAGATGGAGGATAGGGGGTCTCATCATGAGCCGGCCTGACCACTTTCACTACTTCCCAGTGAATGGCAATGTGTTCATCTGGTTACCATGCCAGCACATTGGTCTCTACTACAGACATCATAATGCACCTCCCCAATTATACATAGAGGACCATGGCTCCCAAGGGTTAGAAAGAAACTCTGTCGAGGCTATGGATTCCTACAGGCAACAGAAGCTCTGCTTATGGTATTGAAGTTTTATTTTCTACATCAATAATTATTACAATGCCCTCTTCTTATTTTTCTATTTTTTTCTATGGAGAGATTATTTCCCTTACGTTGAACCTTTATGCATGAGTTAATCTTTTAATATCAATCACAACATTTTCAAGTGGAATAATGGCAGTAAAGTATCATCTCTTGCGTATGCTGTCTTTTTTCTTTATCGTATCAGCTCACAACATCTTATCACATATTAATAATTCTCGTTACACGCCTTGTTTTCATTACTCCAATATAATTTTATGATCCTTTAATTAATATACGTACCCTACCACTTTTATTACCCAATCCATCACCCTTGTACTTCGCCGCCAGCGCATCATCTTTTCATCCATTCGGTCGTAGGTGACCTATCATTTCAAGAGGAGGTGAGCACCTCCATTATACTCATGCATGCACTGTCATCTTTTCATTTCATTTTGTAGAATAATACGACATCCCATAATCACAGAGCACGTGGCATTATAACAGTCCTCGATAATGGTATTTATGTTTACAAAACATCACCTGATAGAGCCATTACAACTGTTTGCTATTCCATCTCTTGGCTCTGCTCGTTGCTGTGATTTCTCCACTACACTAATTGTTTATAGAAGTCAAGCATCATGGGAGGAAAAATAGTGTGCCGAGAACCTTTAACACTGGTTGTCTCTCAAGAAGCTAGGAAAATTCTAGCTCGCGTCGGATGGATAGCATATTTTACAAGATTTCAACCCCCCAATGAGGAAATCGCCATTGAATTTTTACAACATCTATAGAATGGACAATCCTTGGTGAGAGGTAGAAAAATCACTGTAACAGATGTTGTGATAGCAGAGGTGTTTGGGTTTCTAGCAGAAGGACTAGTATGGGCTGACAATCGATTAAGGTTGCATGACACTATGGAGATTTTTAGGGACGAAGGACAAGAGCTAATCAGGAAGGGTAAGGGCACTCGACCATCTTCTCTTGGAGAGCCATGAAGAGAATTGGAATGAATTGTCCAGAACTATATTACCTATGGCATAGAGACATGGTAAGGCTATGACAACTCAAACTTTTAGCGGTTTTAAAACAAAAATGCTCTATTAATTTTCCTGCAATGTTGAATTCATTATTGCATGACACTGCCAAGAGGTTGAGATGGTCTCAACATCTAGAAATAGTAGTTAGCCACCATTGTCTTATCAGGTTAATAGGTATTCACGCCCTTGCCCAACAACAATCAGTCTAGGATGATCTCATATCGACCCTTGAAAGAGGTGAAAAGCTGCCAACACCTAATCCTATTTGAAAAAGAAAAAGGACTACCCTTTCAGGAAGGAGATCTCATAAATGCAGACGATCTACAAGGTTGAAGTAAAACCAGGGAACGCCTAAAAATCCTCAAGGCGGTGCTAGTCAACCCATAGAATTATCTAGCTCGGTAAATGTGCAAGACTTGCAACCAGAGTCAGGAGGACAAGATAGCCCTGAACCATAACCTGAGGAAGGAACAGGTCATTTTGACGATGAATGAAGAAACGAAGTGGGATCTCCTCCAACACCAAATATGAGTTCTTAAGACAATATTTTGCACGATTTTGAGGCAGGGATGGCCTAGGTCCTAGCCAGCATGAACGCATACATGTAGCCTCAAGAACCTCTTAATCCTAACCTAGGAGAAACCCAATCTCCAAGGAATTCTGGCTATACCAGAATTCTGTCTTCCTGAAAAGATACACACCGTGAAGCGGAAATAGATACAAAGGCTATTCAGGAATTAGAGAACCAATCTGGTGACACATTCCTAGTGGAAAACAATCATGAAGGTCTAGACATAGAAAACATAGGCCAAGAAGAGGAAGCAGAGACAGAGTTTATTCGGGACTCTGATAATCAATCTGGAGACACGGTCTTATTAGAACAAAGCCAAGGTGAACAACTAGGTTCTTTAGGGACAAAAGCTATTAACGAGACTATTAGCAGACCAGTTACTCCTCAGAAAAGGAATAGAGCCAGAACGAAATTGAAGAAGCTAAGAAAAGAACACCAGAAGCTTCATAAGACGATCAAGAGGCTTCAAAGAAAAATAAAATAAATCACAATGGGAAACGTTCTGAACAATACCCGTGAGTTAGTAAATGTGACCATGCAAACAAAATTATGTGAAGGTAGGGCTACAGGAACTCAAACTGAGCTCATACCTACTTAAATAATTGTCACTCAAGAAGGACCACACATAGATTTAGTAAACGTAGCTACTCAGATGGAGGTTTGGATCTCCTACAATAAAGAAGTATAGACAAAAGACATCCCTTCTTATAGCATAGGCACTCAGACGGACATATAAGCCAAAGACATTATGATGTGCCATGACCCCATTTTACTAAATCTTCACGAGGAATTGGAACAAGCCTAGCTCACATTGAAACAATTTGAACAAGAGACCATTTCCCAATATAAATATCAAGAGCTGCAGAAAAAAGTTCAGGAACAGACTATAATAGAGAATGAGATTTTTGATAGGTATACAAAGGTGGAAGAAAAAATGGAGAAGATCAAGTTCAAGCTAGATAGAGTCATAACATAGAAAAACACCATCTGCTCACTATATTCGGATGTCCTGACATGCAGCTCCCCCACCACCAATTATGCATTGTTTCTATTAAAACAATACCTACTATTGAAAATCAAAGTCGTAAGAGCTAGTAAATCAATTGAATTAAGGACAATTGAAGATTTTATAAATTGCTGCAAGAAACAAGGTGTAAAGGTCCAAAGGCTTCTTTGTGAGCATTATCTGCACAATTTCATATTAGAAAAGGAGGTGGAAAAGAACCCTAACCCTTTTGTAGGAGATTTTCAATTCCAGGCTTTTATTTCATTTGCAGTTTACCAACTCCAGTAGTTTAAAGCTTATAATGCA
>APFE031183114.1:0-63222 GCA_000404065.3 Pinus taeda
CGCCTCAAGCCACTAGTAGGTCACCTTCCATTACTCTCTCCAAGATGTGATGGGAAAGAATGAACATCCAAACACAAAGGAAACAAGGGTTTCCTATACAAGATGGGGAAAGTGCAGAAGGCACAAAGGTCTTCAGACCTGATCAGGGGGATAAAAAATCAGTATAATAACTTTGCTCAATGATTTCTCCTCCTTAGGCCTTCCCCTTGATGTCTTTTTATACCAACTCCAAAGTAGTTTTTTAGTTAGGAATTGGTTGGGGACAGTTGAGGCCAGCACTAATAGGTGATCAGCAGGTAAATCCCGCGATCTCCGCCCGAAAATAAGGAGTTTTATATTTTTTTAAGTGTTTTAATACATATACGCGGGTTGGGTATATGCCTACCCGCGTATACATGCGTTTAACTCAGGGCAATGTCACGTACAAGGAATAAAACACCGTTTTTTAAATTTGAGACTAGGTCTAGAAGGAGCGGTTGCCCTAGGCCATGACTGCAACATCACAAACCATAATAGTGAGATTTGGAGCTATAACGACGAGGCGTTGGAGCGACTACTTACTCCTCAAAGAAACGATTATAGACTCTCTTGGCTATGTGGGAGGAACTGAGGTGAAAATTCCTTTGCATGTACAAATAAGGGGGTATTTATAGGCAAGGGTGAAACTAACCCTCGTGGTTGTTCAACTACCGTCATGACTGTTTGACTTCCATAACTTTTTGACTTGACATGAATCTTTGTACAACAAGTGGGTCTCTTGGACAGTGTGGCCCACAGTAGAGATGTGGATGGCATGACTCAAGACATGACTCAACATGACAGTGCTAGTACATTCGTGTTGCAATTGGTGTACATGTCGAGCTGCAGTGCAATTGGGTGATGGATGTCCTGATGGTGTGTCACAATTTCACCTCTGCATGGGAAAGTGCACAGAGTCTTCAATGGTCATTGGTTCACTTGATGTTGATTTTTCATGTTGCTCCTTGCATGTATGTTGGAAATATTGATAGGTTTGTTTGTTCGTGAAAAGTGCATGTTCGTATATTTGTATATTCATGAGCACATCTTACATGTTTGCTCATCCATCCATCCACGAACACATATTTGCATGATCATCCATTTGCTAGCACATCTCTTTGCATGCATCATTTTTTCGTTCGTTGGTGAACCTGTCCCTCTACATGTGCTCCATTGATTCATCCCACCCATCGTTGTGCCATGTTTGTTTGTGTACCTTTACCTGCAATCACTCATAACGAGACGACATCAAACCCAAAAAACTCCTAGTCTACCATGATACATGATCATTTTGGATGCAAGTGACTGGAAGAGGCAACAAGGTTGTGAGGCAGGATGGAGGCTCTGGGCACTGCTGATGAAAGATGTGCAAGATTCACTCGGTGATGAAGATGGGAAATCTTGATTGACAGTGACTATCTATGGCGTCTAGCTCACCTGGAGGGAAACTCTACATAGATTTTGGGAGGAACAGTTCGGGCTACAGGATGGTTAGGCAGAAAAAATTTGCGCAGTTTTTGGAATGAGCAGGAAATGGGAGCTTGGCAGCCAAAACTACACAATTCCTAGAGGGAACTGGCAACTAGATGTCAGGACACTGGCAACCAAAACTGCACAATTCCTAGAAGGAACTGGCAACTAGCTTTCAGGACATTGGCAACCAAACTTGCACAATTCCTGGAGGGAATTGACAGTCCATTGCTGAGTCACTAGTGGCAAAAACTTCAAAATTGCTGAGGGGAATTGGCAGTCAACTATTGGAGCTTGGTAAAAAAAACTACGGAATTCCCAGAGGGAACTGATATTCAGCTACCTGGAGCTACTGCTGGGTAAAAATGTGCTAAAGCTGGGAGGCTAGCCTGCTGATCACCTTTATGCAATTTCTGATCTGAGTGGACTATTGGTCAGTAGAGGGCTTGCTCATGAAAACTATGCAATTTTCTTAATTAGAAGCTGGTTGACTGTCGAGAGGACTAGCTAGAAAAATTGCACAATTTCCTGAGGGAGATAGAGATGGGCACTCAGTGTCTATCTAGCCTGTCTATGCAATTTTCTGAGTCAGCAGAGTGGGAAAGGTCTGCAACCTTTGCGCAGTTTTTGAGGGGAGTCATTCCCAGGCTAGCTACCGGGTCAAACGCTCCGTTGACTAGCATGAAAGCTAATTTCTTTCCTTGTGGGTAGTGCAACTTGAAATGGCTTGCTTGGTGCTTCTGCATTGTTCTGGGTGACAGTTGATCGAGTCGATAGTGGGGTGATGGTCCGGCTGTTAGAGGGTAGTCCAGTCGTCAAAACTTCAGCAAAATGACTAAGTGTGTGAATGAGTGAGAGATGCATATGTGATCCTATAAATACACACTTACATGACTCAACAACGAGATGACTCAAACCATCCAGACACACATGTTCAACATGACTGACTGACGTTGCAAGAGACAAGTGCGACACTTGTGATTGATCGTTGGTGGATTGTGACGACGCTTGGGTGACAGTGAATGTGACTCCATGTGTGAGTGTGGCATATGTTTTCATAGAAAACACAACATGTACACACGAAGTGAAGACCTCGAGCATGACCATAACATGGTCACAATCTTGACTTTGACATCAACATACGAAACTTAGGTGAAATAAACAAGTAAGGTGGATGCGAAGACTCACACAAGCTCACGGAGTGAACCCAAGTTCGTGTAGTTATCAAGTGAAACTCCCAAGGAAGGCTCCAAAATTGGATGCAAGCCAAAATTTTGGAGGGTGGTTGTAGCTACTACAATGCATTCCAATGGGTGGTGAAGATGTTGTACTATGAGTCCAATGGCCACAATCTTTGGGTACGATAACTTTTAATTTTCAAGAACTTTTCTTCAATTTTTTTTTTTGATGGAAAGGAAGTTGAACTAAGGGGTAGCACAGGGAAACCGAGAAAGATAATCATCTCTAACATCATGACAATGATTTTAAAGAAAGAACAATAGGGCGTAATTGCATAATTATGTTCACTAGAGGTTCCCACATCGAAATCATCTATTTCTCTAGATGTCCAAAACGTTTTGGACAATCATTATGAGGTATTTAAGACTCCCATAGGCCTCCCACCTATTCGTGATCATGATCATGCTATTCATTTGATTCCATTAAGTGTTCCCCAAAATACCAAGTCATACAAATATCCATATGCCCAAAAGAGTGAAATTGAATGTATGGTTGTAGAAATGTTAGAGGTTGGTATAATTTAACCTAGTCAAAGTTATTTCTCTGCTCCAGTGGCATGGTACATAAGAAGGATGGATCATGGCTCATTTGTCTATATTAGAGGGAGATCAACAAGCTTACTACTAAAGATAAATTTCCCATTCCTTGTCATTGGTGAATTATTGGATGAATTACATGGAGCAATTTACTTCACCAAGTTGGATCTTCGTTTAGGATATCATCAAATCAGAATGAAGATTTGATACATTCCAAAAACAACATTTAGAACTCACAAGGGTCATTATGAATTTTTGGTCATGCCTTTTGGCCTTATCAATGCACCTTCTACATTTCAAGGTTTGATGAATTCAATTTTCAAACCCTTCCTTAGAAAATTTGTGTTAGTATTTTCTGATGATATACTCTTCTACATCAACTCTTGGAAGGAACATGTTCAACATGTTGATAGGGTGCTCAAACTATTGGAGGAGAAACAATTATATGAAAAAAGCACCAAATGTTTCTTTGGAGTAAAAGAGGTGGAATATTTGGGTACTTAGTTAACTCATATTTCGTCTTATCATCCTCAATTTGATGGGAAAACTAATATAGTGAACAAATGTTTGGAAGGATATCTTCGTTGCTTTGTATATGATAAACAGACATAATGGGTCAAGTGGTTGCCTCTGGTTGAATGGTGGTATAACACTTCCTTCCATACTGCAACAATAATGACCCCATTTATGGCACATTATGGATATCATCCACCGTCTATCACATCATATTTAAAATAAAATTATAAGGTTCAAGCAGTGGAAGATCACATCAAGAATCAACAACAAGTTCTCAAACTCTTAAAGGATAAACTCACATTGGTGCAGAATAGAATGAGACAACAGGCAAATCAACATCACAACAAAAGAAGTTCTGATGTAGGTGACTGTGTTTTTCTATGACTACAACCATATAAAAAAATGTCCCTCAACAAGCTAAGAAGGATAATAAAATATCACCAAAGTATTATGGTTCGTACAAGGCATTACAAAATATTTTTACTATGGCATACAAATTTGATGTTCCTGCATCTTCCTGAGTGCACCTAGTTTTCCATGTTTCATGCTTAAAGAAGGTTTAGGTGAGAAGATCCCAGTTCAAACAATATTTCTAGAACTTGATGAGGAAGGAAAAATCATACTAGAACCGGAAGTGGTCACAAAAACAAGAGATTTACAACTATGAAATTGATCAATTTTAGAGTATCTCATCAAGTGGAAGAACTTACCCACTGAAGATTCCACATGGGAGGATGAGAATTTTATACAGAAGCATCCATAACTACTCAACCGTTGAGGACAACAATTTTTTAAGGAGAGGGGCATGTTAGGTCCCTATACTACTAGTGTAAGCCCTTACTATTATTAGTGCAACCCCTTTGTTGTTATTATTATGCCACAAAGAAGCCCACTATTGTTATTCTTGGGCCCCTACAATATTATTGTTATGTATGCTCTGATTGTATTGGGACCCCTTAGACTCCTATGTATAGAAAGGAGGTATTATCATTTGTATCATCCAAGAATTTATCATTTGTGTAATGTAAAGGAGGTTTCCCCATCGAAGAGGTTGATTTTGAAATCGTTGGTCTATCTTTTCTATCTTTTTTTGAGTTGGTTTCATAACACATAACTTCCATATATGAGTATACCTTTCATATATGTGCAACTTCTGTATATGTACAAATTCTATATATGTGCATATATATAATTTGCACATATACGAAAGTTACATGTATATGAAAGATATGCACATATACAGAAGTTGTGAATATACAGAAGATATGTTCATCTTCCATATATGTGCAACTTCCGTATATGTGCAACTTTCCTTATATGTGAAACTTTTGTATATGTGCATCTATTGTATATGGACAACTTCCATATATGTGCATATACAAAAGCTATGTACAACTTCAAACCCTGTATATATGCAGCCTTCATATATGCACAACTTTCATATATGTGCATATCTTCCATATATGTGCATCTTCTATGTATGTGCATCTATCATATATGCACAACCTCCATATATGTGCATATATGAAGCTTTGCATACTTTGTATATGCACAACTTCCATATATGGAAGAATCACAAAACTCTACCCTCAACCTCATAACCTCATATTTAAGATAATGGTAGAATATCGTACAATGCCATATTCCTTCATTGTCATAGAGTCCTGTAAAATTTTACCCTTATATAATACATTTTGAGAAGGAGTTTCTATTCCAAGGGTTTTGTGAATTCTTTATTTCATATCTCCAACTAGATCGGCGCCCTAGACTAGCGATTTATAGTTTTCCCCTTGAGATTCTTTAAAAGGATATGAAAAGAGATCCATATTACCTCTTCATCGTCATTTTGATCAGATCTAAAGGGATCTTGGAATTAATCCTCTTGGCTTGAACCATGTCCATGTCTTTAGGAGTAAAAGGATTGAAACACCATAACTTCATAGTCCACGAAGCCCGTGCTACCCCATCCACATCCATATCTACAAGATATAGAAGATTTGACCACCATGATTTCATGGGCCATACAAACCCCTTAGGCCTATCGAGTAAACCAAGTTTTGCATGAAGGAAAAATAAAAGTTTCAAACCTAGGTTTGTGGGAAAATAATCCTTCATCGGTGTGGTCCTAAAAGAGGACATATATGCAGGAGGCAAACTGCAATAATCTACATAAACCATTGGTATCAAACTGCATTGATCTAATCATATGCCCACCAAGATTATCCCAGAGAATTTGTGACCATGCCCTAAAAGACTTCAAAGAATAAAATCCCTAAGAGGTTGATTTTCAAGAGCACTTGAGGAAAGAAAAAACATGGCCGAAATATGACGACAAGGCTCTCTCTCTTAGCTTAGTGGTGGAAGGGGGAATCCTGAATGGAGTTTTCCTTTACATCTTGTTGACAATTCCGGATCCGCCAACATTGAAGGGATCTCCTCGATAATAAGTCCGAACTAGACCCTGAACCATTTGGATTAGGAGTCCCAGCAGTGGGTGGTAATCTAATGCCTTAATTGCAGTAGCGCGCAGAGGCAAGTATGATAACTTTAGGTGAGAAAAAGTGTGTGAGCTTGTGGTGAGTCAGTGTGATGCATGGGGGTTCTAACACATGAAGGGGAAAAGGAAGTGTGCCCCTTAGAAGCCTGTAATAGTACACAACTTGAAAGGAACACATGAGAGGAATGACATCACAATATAAAATGCAAAATATTCCACAAGTTAAAATAATGGGTTAATCCAAAAACATGCATTCAATAAGATTAATAAAATTTCATACAAAGTAGTTCATAAGAAAATCCATAAGTTAAACAACATACATTGCTAAAGAAACCATAATAGTCAAACTACAATAACATCATATGCATGAAACCATGTTGGCTATGATATTATTATTATAAGTGAAAGTTCCATCCATACATACACCATTGATGACCACTAGCCCCAATAGTGGAACATTATAGTTAAGAACCCTGCTCCCCCAAAGAAGTATACTCACTCTATGTTGTGGAGAAGCCAAGCCTCATCACAATACTCCCAAGAATTTCCTAAGTAGAAGCCTAACCAAAAGCTTGGCTCCCAAAAGATTGTTTTATGAGTTATAAGGTTCTATTTATAACAAAGGGTGGGGTGACCCTTGACATTCCCCTTTGTGACTCTTTGAATACCTCATGACTCTTCAACTTCTTTACAAATAGATCTTTACATAACATGATGACCTTTTACATTCCACTAATGACACTTGGCATTTCACTTACAACATATTTACAAATAATAATACATTTTCCACTTGTACCCATGTGAGACAAAATAGGCTAGAGATAGCATAACAAGAAAAAACACTATGAATCTGAAGTTTGAAGAAGATCAACTCAAAAACCTCCACTAGATGCTTCTCAGTCACATGTAAATTCCAAGATTGGTATTGCATGACGATGTCCCCAATTTGCTTGATGGTGTCTTTCTGATAGTGGACTCTTGCCTCCATAGCTTCCTGGTATATGGCCTTGGAACCCGAGTCCAACTCGTTATGAATCATGTGCAACATGGTGTTGACCATGATGGGACCACCAATGTAATTTTCCATGTTATGTGCTCTCAGCTCCAAGTCTTCCCTAGTGACCTCCTATCCTAGTTGTTCCATGTACCCATTGATCTCTAGTCAGACTTGGTTCTTTGTTTTAGCCTCGGTGACAGAACTAATTGATGGGATCCTATGCATTCCACCATGACATCCAAATTGTTGTACAACCATGCATATGAAGCCTATATGTTGTTGATGAGTGGGGCGAGTTGCTCATAGTTCTGGATCAACATCTACACTTTTTCTTTCTCCAGCTCTACATGAGGCTTCATCTTCTTGGCTAAGTGAAGTGATGCTCCCTTGTATCGCATTGTCCACTCTTGCACATCGGTGGTGGTAGCATGTAAATTCTTTAGAGCTTGAACAAAATCGTTTTGCCATTGTTGTAAGCCATGCACACGGACAACTGCTTTATGCACACTCACAAATCTATCATAGAGCTTTCGCATGGTAGTCTCAAGGGTCGATACTCAATCAAGTATCGCTTTCCTCATCTATACGATTGCGGAAACTGTTCTCTGCTTTCTGACTTGTTTTGGCTCTTTCCTGACAACCTACAAGTTCTTTGTTAGTTGTTCGCTCTCAGCCAACATGAACTTAAAATTTTAGCTTATGGATCCTTCGTAGGCCAAGTTTGCATCGGAAAGGGAATATGGATGTTTTCATGTGTCTGACACTATCATCCTTTCCTTCGTGAATGCAAGTGATGCATGATCATCCAAAAATTTATTCCTCCAAGTGTGTACAATATTATTTTTCAACTCGTCAAATGATAGATTTGACACTGGAGGTGGTGGAGAATGAGAGATGACCTCGGGTGCTCTTTGCATAAGGTCACTTTATTCATTATATGGCTCCTATTCCAACTCCATGTCTATCACTTCAATTAGTTTCTAAATATGCTAACCAAGTTCCTAATCCTACATCTATTCACTATCTTCCTCAGCTACTAGTTGTTATGACTCCTTAACCTATATGGGCGTTGTTTGCTCCATCATTGGGCCTTGAGTTTCTTCTTCCTCCCGTTTCTACTTGTCTTCTCTTTCTCTCCTACTTAGCTTCTGCTCTTCCTTCAACTTCTTCTCCATTTCTTGCAACTTTAGTTCTACTTCCTGTAGCCTTTTCTTTTCTCTCTTCCTTCATTCTACTCTCTTTTTCCACTACTCCCTCTTTGCTTCTACTGCCAAAGATGATTTCTCCAAGAGACGATTTGACTTCATCTTTCAATTTTTCTCTACCTCTGGATTATCCCCAACCTTCCTCTTTCCCTTGTCTTGCACTAGGTTTATGGTCATTGTTACTATTGTTTTTACTTCTTACACTACTGATGCCTGCAAAGCAACCTTCCAATATGTTTCTATACTGATCGGCTCATGGATTTTGGAGGCATTATAGCAGTACCTCTGAGGGTCCTCCTCGTGCAAGTGAAATGTCTTGTGGATACATGAATAGTACACCTTCGCACAATGGTTCTTGAAAATATCATGGGGATCATATGGATTAAACTCTTTGGTGCCAAACTCGAACTTCAATATCTCCTTAGCTTTGAAATCTACATCCTTCAAGAACTTAATCTCGTACAATCTAATCTGCAAAGGAAGAGTAGGCCATGGCACTTTCTTCTTCCTATGTAGTCCTACTAATAACCCCATGGAGAGGTGATATGAAACCTCTTACATGACCAAATTTTCCATGGCATACCTTGGTAGAAAATGTGAAGGCTTCTCTCCGCCAAACACTCCGATGAAGGTGCCACTAGGTGAGGCATACCAATCTGCAATGTTAAGTATCGGCTCCATTGCTTCTCAAGAGATACAAGGTGGATCTTGCTCAAAGATAAGCTTGTACAACAGGATTATGAAATGGTTAGTTAGCCTTTCCACTACTCCTCAGTAGCTGCAGTTGTTACACAATATTTTGTCACACCTTCCACACTTCCTTGTGACATACCCCGAAGTTCTTGAAACATGACCATCATGGAGTGTACTCATCCAGATATGAATCTCAGATCCTCCCTAAAATAATGATGAAAAATGCCTTGAGATTCCCCTGAAGGAAATGGCTCTAAAACCCTAATTTAAGGTTCATCTCTCCTCCGACACATAAAATTGTGATGGTCACTAGCTGCATTATACTAGCCTCACAAAGCCATCGCCCTTTTGTCTTGCATACTAGTGATGATCCCTAAAAGGAAATTTTCCCAAAGAGGACAAGAAGCTTCGTGATCTAGAGGCTTCCAGAACGATGAGCTGGAGGTTGTTCAACATGGATGAGGTTGAGTTCTCTCAACTTGGCCTTTTGGTCTTATCCCTATGAGTTACTTCATTGAGATGAGGGCCTTCTCCTATCTTTGGAGAGATCCTAACTCCCTTTCCTTGCCTATATATTCATCTTTTCCCATTCCAAAATGGTTGGTCTTTGGCTATTTTCACCCTTATACTAAGATTGTGCCTATATGCTACTCATTTGGCTTGGATAAGGAGTGCTTGGAGAGATTAAGCTTGGACTTGGACATTCATTTAAGGAGATCCTATTGACATCAAAGCTTGGTTGTATGCTTCCTCCTTTATTCAATTAGTATACAACTGTTGGTTCGCTTTCCATAAATGTTTGTATTGATGCATCATTTATCTTAATGCTCCTTGATCTGTTAGGTAGATTACATTCGATTATGCTATTTTTACTTGTATGCTTTGTTGTGTCTTGAATCTCTTGTTCAAGTATTCAAACACTATGATAAGTAGGACAGGCCCTAGGTGCAAGTGATTTGAGGTCTTCAACAAAGTAGTATGTTGTAGCATCAAACGAGGTATGCCATTTTCCTCTTTTCATTTCGCTCGTAACTTAGGAAAGAATCTAGTAGATTGTCACGTAGGTTTCTAGTCCCACTCATTGGGCTAGAGGGATCGTCTCTATCCATAGAGAGGATTGCCTAGAAAGAAAAATGGTGACTGCACTGGGGAGGCTATAGTCCTTTCCATCCAATCCTTCACCCTAATTTTGTGATTAGTTTGACCAACCATCAGTTTTTTGACTTGTTTGTCTCTCTGTAACTATTTTCACTTACTGGTGATTACTTGAGGACACTCAATTTTTTCTAGTCTTGAATATTTTTTATTTTTCCTCTTTTTTCTCGTCCATCGCGGTTTGACTCTTAACAGTGGTGATGCCATCGCTTCTTTTTTAATTACAGTCACAATTATTTCTCTTGCATCATCATTTTCCTATAACAGGCGCGATGATCCCAAAGGATAAGAAAAAAACTGTGTTTTTCTTCTTATTCTCAGTGTTTTTTCCCTCTGTCAGTGATTTCCAATGTGCCTATAGTGTATTTGTGTTGGTTGTTATGCTTGTCTAACTGCAATTGTCTTTTGATTTATTTTATGTGTTTTTGAAGCTTGATTGCTTCCTAGCGTTTCCAGGTCAGCCTCCACTCATTGATTTGTCTGCTTCTCAGAGATCGATTACTCCTATTCAAGAGTCTTCCTACATTAGGACATTTTGTGCATGTTTCTTTTGGTTCTTTGGTGTGAAGTTGTTTTCATTAGTGTCGAACCATATTGATGCTTTGAAGACAGGTAACTGAGTCAGTTGGCTTGTAAACTTGATACACCAAATGCAACATTTAGGGAGATTGGCCATTGTAAGTTAAGTCCTTGGTTTCGGCTAAGGTGTATATAGTGGTTCATGGATACTTGGTAAACCATTTTTCCTAGATTACCCCTTTTTGATTTATTTTTGTTAAAGTTCTAAAATCAATTAATTGACCATGGAACAACATCCTTCCTATAGAGATACTCCTCAGTAGATATTAGGTTGATACCAATGACAACATTTCCTGAGTCTACCAGTCAAGGAAACCACTCTGATGAGAATCCTAGTCTTTTTCCTTCTTTTGGAAATACTGGTGCTCCTTATATGGAAACATTTGGCCTTCTTGGATTCACCATTGGTCTTCTATTTTGGTTATTTTCAACCTCGGTGATTCTGAGTGTCCCAACTTCTTTTCAACTGAGTTATCCTCCACTTGAACAATATCAACCTCATGTTGATCTTAATGTTGATGCTTTGCCTTCTTCACCTATTTCATCACCCCGTTCTTCCTCTTTGCCTGGTAAAATTATGGATTCTAGTAAGTAGGAAGCTAAGAAGAAGAAGAAGAGGATAAAGAAGAAGAAACAAAATAAGCAAGGGGGCAACCAAACAACTATTGTTATCGATGAAACTAACGAAGAAAAATCTTCCAACAAGCCCCAGAAAGTAAAATTCCCTTGCATGTTATGTAAGGGTGAGCATCTTCTTCAGAGTTGTCCTGGTATTCCCAAGGTCTTAAAAGTTTGGTCTATAGGTTCACATTAACCTCTAGAGATCATGCTAGTGACAAACCCTCAACTAGTAACAATAAAGCTCATGGGAAAAGGGGAAAAGTGAAATTTCCATATAAGTTGTGTGAAGGTAATCATCCCATTCACCTTTGTCCTCTTTTAGATGAGGCTTCCAAAGAGTTGGAAAACCTTACAACTTCCCAGACTTGTCTTCTGGTTGCTTATCGAAAGCTTTCCCCTAATCCTTCACTAGTTCATCTAGTGACTGATCAAAAGTCATCTTTGGTGAACCTCACTCTCTCTAATAGTGAGTCTCGTGAGTCCATTCTCGATAAACCATTGGTTAAGAAAACAATAGACTTGAATCCACCTTCATTTAACTGTACCTATCTGGTAGAGAGTGAACCTCATACTACTCAGGTTCTTCTAGTTTCTTCAGTTTCGAATAAACTGGAGGGTAATCCTCCTGTTCTCGAGGTGCATTAGATGTGTTTTCCTATTCCCATAGAGAAAATGGTTATCTCTCAAGTTCCTACCATACCCCCTCTAAGTAGTTTAGTCACTTCTTTTGATTGGAGTCCACTGAGAGGATATCATCTTCCGTCTTATGTGCCTTTACATATTACTGTACAAGATTACCATATGGTTATACCTAGAATAGTCATAGATGAGGGCGCATCTATTAGCATTCTATCCTCAACTGCTTGGAAAGCTTTAGGTTCTCCTCAGCCTGTCCCCATCACCCATAATCTGTTAGCTTTTAACAGAGGAACTAGTTAACTGTTAGGGATCCTTCCTAAGTTTCTTATTACTTTGGGAGGAAAGACTATCTATATAGATGTGATGGTTGTCTAAGGCCCTTTATATTTTAATCTGCTCCTTTTCCATTACTATGTTTATGTTATGGGAGCTCTTGTTTCCTCCATCTTTCACGTGATGTGTTTCCCTCATAAAGGGAGCATTTTGATCATTGATCAAATTACATTCATTGGTCATGAATCAGCTCCCACTCAACCATCATCCATAAATGGTTCTTATGTGAAAGTGGTATCACCATTGCCATAGGTCAATTAAGTGGCCACCTATTCCATGCCCACATATACTAATGATCTAGTGGGTGATGTAGTACACCATGTATTGGGGGCATTACAGCCTGAGTTTTCCTTTGGATCCCTATATGTGTATCCCTTCTAGATTTTTTTGCTCCCATTTGATGAGAACCTCTTAGAAGCCATGGCCTCTTTTGGTCTTTGATCAAAGGTTTCGAGTAGAGTTCCTTGTCTTGTGTTAAAAAATGAAACAAGGGATATGAGGATAGTTCTTTTACTATGTCAACCTCGTTCAAAAATGAAATAGGTCCTATGAACATGGTTCCTTTACTTGTGTCAAGCTCGGTAAAAATGAAACAAGGTGTCATGAGCATGGTTCCTTTCCTATGTCAAGCTCATTAAAAAATGAAACAAATCCCCTTCTAATTTGAGTCTTTGATTAGATCTTGTAAAATCCCAGTCGAGTCTTTTACTTGATATCGTAAGTAAACCTTCATTCCATCCACCTATTAGTAACATGTAGTCTACTTAGTTGAATAAAATGAAGGTTGGGGGGAATCTTCCTCAAATTGAGTCATTATTCTGAGTGCATGAAAACTTATCTCGAGCATAGTTTGTTTTTGTTTCAAGATTGTGTAAAAATGAAGCCAAAACCCAAGAATAGTTTCTCTCCATTTCAATCTTGTGTAAAAATGAAACTAAATCCAAGCATAGTTCTTCCTCATGTTTCAAGCTTATGAAAAAATGAAACCATCCTCAAGTATACTCAAGCATAGTTTCCCATGTTTCAATATTGTGTAAAAATGAAACCATTTCCCTTTTTACCTCTCGTGATTATCATTTTATCAACTTGCTTTTGCTAGATGAGCCTAGACTTTTTCCATTCCATCGTCACCCTCTCTTTTTCCGATCATACGCTTTCACTTGGTTTTTTTACCCCTGCCTCACGAACATTTGTGATGAGTAGTATTATTAGCCATCCTCTTAATCATTGCATGTTTTGAGAAGTTCCATCATGCCTGGAACCAATTTGCTATCCTTTTATACTACTTATTCTTCCAAACAGAGTCATCTTTCAACTATTTTCTGACTCTCGAAAAATGAAAAGATTGTCGAGTCCTTATCATTTCAAACTCTTAAAAGTAAATGAAATGTCGTCTAATTAGTATAAGTTTAACCCTTTTCTAGACTAAGATATACTATTGTATGAAAAAGGAACACCTTAGTCGACATGGTCAAGAGGTTCTCTCAAATATTATTTTCTACCTTTTCGAGTTAATCTGGTGTCGACGGAAAGTATCCAACATCAAATGTAAGCTCACTACATGGTGTTTAACTAATCCAAAGATATTCCAATCATCCAGATAGACCTCCAAGAACTTGTGGATGTATTGTTTAAACACGGCCACCATGATACATGAAAATATAGCTGGCACATTCTTCAGTCCAAAGGGCATAACAATGTATTGAAAGCAACCCCATTCTGTTGTGAAGGTCGTTTTGCTCCTATCTTCCAACGTGATCTTGATCTAATGGTACCCTGAGAAGCCATCTGTGAATGAGTAAGCTTCCTAATTGCCAACATTCTCTAATACTTCATCTGTGAATGGTGTCAAGAATGGAAAGTGTACACAGGCATCGTTAAGCTTCCTGAGGTCCACACATATTCTTATTTCACCTTTCTATTTTTTCTCCTGCACTACCATAGGACTCACCCAGTTGGATTCTTCTACTGGTTCAATAATTCTGGCTGTGAGCATTTTTTCTAATTCGTCATGGACCTTTTCTTTGTACTTTGGATTCAAATGGTAAGGTTGCTGCTTAACTGGCTTCGTGTTTGGTTTTAGCGTGATCTTCATCATCCATAAGTTGCCAATGATCCCTTTTAAGTCTGTAATTTTGGTCGAGAACAAGTCTTGGTATTCAAGGAGTAACTCAGTAACCTTATCTACCATAGCATCATCCCAATAGTCCCCAAGCATTGCGTACTTTGGCTCCGCTTCTGTGTCAATGTTTACCTGCTTTGTTTTTAGTGGCACGATGATGTCAGGGTCCTCAATTGATGGTCCTCGAACCTCGCGACAGCCTTCTATTTCAGGGATATTAATATATAGTAGGTACTCATCATCCTCTTCCACTTGCACATTATAGCACTCTAGGGCACTGCTTAACTATGTCATCCATACTGGCTGAGATACTTCCATTGGCTCTTGTGGTATTTTGAAGATGCTGGCTTTTATTGCTTGTAGCACATCGTCAATAGTACCAACCAACGGTCTTCAAATGTGAATTTTAATAAAAATCCCTCGCACAAGATATCCCATTCACCCATACCATGTCGGAGCTCTGTCTTAGTAAACCAGTTCATGGGTATGACATCCAGCGTATGGTAGAATAAATGTACCCATTCAAGTTGTCGCTCTTCCTCGTAGACCTTGGTCCATTTCACAAGGTGCGTACGTGGGTTATCTCATCCATCATATTTGTCTACTAGCTGTATTTGTGGTTTCCCAAATCGTAGGCGCATCATCCTTCTGCATCCGCGCCAGTCCTCAAAATTTCCTTGATGCGTACCCCACCATTGTGCGAGTGTTACGCGCAATTCCCCCCTTCAGCGCATCGAACAACTGTTGTTCTGGTACTGCACTTTCAAATTTTCTCATAAATTCATCCACCATTGACAATCCATCATATGTCGGTAGCTCCCTTGCCTCTGTTGTCACACAACGCAGTGATCTAACCATCATGTTACAATTAAGCATTGTTACGTCGTGTAGTCGATTCTGCGATCGCTCTACTTCTTTGTCTGAATCCGAAGTGCAGGAGCTTTCATGCTCCCATGAGATTCTCCCATCAGCAGTCGAATTCACCCAATCCTGGTCTCAAACAGTTATCCTGTAAAAACAATCAAGATCATCATCACTATCACTGTCGTGCACTGGTTCAGTGTAGCATGCTCCTTCGACTGGATCCAATGCTACTACTACACGTAGTGACTTTTTATCGAAGATCATTTTGCACTTCTTTAGATTTATGACTCTGTTCATATCGGTGGTCCAGTCTATTCCTAGCAGCGTGAGATAGGGGTTACTATCATCAACAATCTCTATTACTTCAAAATCCTCCTACGTGCTCATACACTCAATATCTATTGCTACCGCTTGCAATCTCCCCATGGGAAAATTCTTCTGTTGGTTCGCCATTCGTAATTAAATAGGGGACATTGTAACGCGGGTTTGCCCATGTGCTCCCATGTTTTCTTTGGTAATACATTCAAGTCCAAACCCAGATCTAGGATTACCTGATCCATTTCATACTCACCAATCTACGTAGTCAACCCCATTTCCCTTCCAGTGCGAAATGCATGCTTCCCCAATTTCCGCACCATGCACGGTTCTCTTGACCCTGCACACATGGTGATCAGTTGCTATAGTCCCTCAATGGCTTTACTTTCACGCAGCACTTTCATGCATGTCTCTAGAAAGGTAGTGATCATTGAAGGATCCATTCCTGGTTCTAGTTGATCCTTACTACTTGAAGTGGAGGCCTTCATGAAGCTCTTCTTAGCTTCCATGAATGTCTCCTTTGCATGTTCTAAGTCAAACTTGACTTCCTTTGTAGGAGCCTTGCGAACCCACGTACTTTCTTCTGTTTGCTTCCCCTTATCATCTCCCATGGTCATACCACTTCTAAACATCATGTTTACATTCAGGGCTTCTTGGCGTGGCTCAAACCTCATCATTTGTATATTCAGAGTAGGAGGGGGCAAGAATACCCTTTTTTTCACATCCTTGTGATCAACGAAGGACAATCTTCTATGTCATGATCAAACTGAGCACAATACAAACATGATATTCTTGTTGGGTTGGTATAATCATGGGCATAGTGCCCTGGCCCTCCGTAATTGTAACAAATTAGTTGTCCGCGACCCCTTCCTAGTCCCGTTCCACCTCTTCCTCGACCGCACCCCTGAAATCTAGCGCGCGCCATCCCTACATTTGGGTCGAGGGCTTGTGTTTCCATCTGCACTCTATAGGCAGGGGTCTAATCCATCATTAGTTCGTAACTACGGCAAGTGCATTCATCATGGCCTATCGACCTGTAGAAATTACAAAACAATTGCTAGGACATCTGCGTATACTTCTGCAACAAATGACAATTATCTGTAGTGTGTTTCCCTCCTATTTGATAGATCGCACACCATAAAGTAGGTGCCGCACTCTGCCTGTGCCTCTGGTCTCAATGGAATCGGCCTTCCTCTTTCCAAGTAGTTCACAAACACTGGACAATGATATTTGTCATGGCCCTAGCCTTTGCATTTTATGCACCATACTTCCTCGTGCGCCTCTAGCCGAGGTGCCCTATCCTATTTCAAACTTTTCATTTCTAGACATAGATTCTGTAGCTGCGTGTGGATTTGTTGGACTCCCAATTCATGGTCTTGTATAGGGGTCTCATGTAATCTCATTGCCATTTCCAATGCTTCGGCTTGGGTGGAAAGTTTATGCTCTGATAGCGTCATCCTCAAGTGTAGTGTCAGAGATGCTACAAACCATGTGGGATGTTGTCCATCCATTAACGTCATATTGGCTTCATGAATCATACTCTTCAGCTATTGATCTAGATCCCAAGGGTTCTTGTCCGAGAGCATTGCAATCTCTTTAAACTCAATGATTGATTGTGTTTTTTACTTTGGCCTGCTAAATTCCTTATTCGGCACGGCCTGGATTTCTGTAATTCCTGCATTTGGGTGGTCATTAGAATGCTTGACATACCATGTTAATGCGCAATCCTACAATGTGCTTACAAATGGCTTTCTTAATATTGTCCTCTATGACATCTTGTGCTTCCTATACCGCTCTTACCACGAACCGGAATTGGTCTGGATCTTCATTCCTTACTCCTTTGAATACTAGTAGTTTGATCATGCTTGCCATACTGAGCTATGGAGGTGGCGGAGGTGGAGTGGGGGGAGATGGACGTGAGCGGGGTGAAATGGGTGACGGTGTGGGTGGAGTTGGTAAACATGGAATTCATTGCCTTATCAAACTGACCGCACTTCTCGGAGAAACCTTCGTGAGCTCATCCTTGCTCTCCCGCGAGGGTGAAATTAAGGGACTATTTTCTAATTCTTCACTACTTCCGCTTTTGTAGAACTTCCCACTCCGCGTAGTCCCAAACATTAATTTATTTGCATAACCTGCTTTTCACATAATAGCATCTTAATCCAAGTGTTCAAAGATTTAATATACTTACCTCACGGTCCATTGAGAAAACGTTGTTCTGCCTCACTGTAGCTAATGGTTGTGTCTACCACAAACTCAATGATAAATCCTCCTATTATCCAATCGAGCAAATGGTCCACAGCTTGCACGATCTTATCTTCTACTGCTTCTAGTCTATTAGCTTGATAGGACTTGACCCAGGTCTAGAAGTGTTTTAGCCAAACAAATCCCGACACTACCGGCCCTTTCGGCAAAATTCCATGGAGCGTAGACTGAGGTCTCACCCGTGCTAGTATGGGAGGGTGCTGGAACTAGGTTTCCACTCCCTAGGGATGTCCTAATGAAGTCTAGAAAGGTTTCTAACCAATCTTGCGTGCTCGTGCTGCTCGCGAATGTCTGGTCTTTGCGTAGCATGATGAGGCACTATCCGGATCCTTTACCCTTACTGTGTTATTATTATAGATTTGACTTAATTTTGTGGGCCCAGTATTATTATTTACTCACTTAACATTTCTAATCAGTGCGTGCAATCATAAATTATAACAAAATGCATAAACATATAACATAAACATAAACATACAGATTTGCACAATATTTTAGGATCAACTTATCTTTTATTAACTTCTATTCTAGTACAATCCAATTCCACCCTGCGCACTCAGCTACAGAGGTCCATGCACATAGTTGTGAACTCTACTAGGCCTCTACAAACACATCTATAGAGCCTCTTACCCCTATTACGACCCAAGACTCAAACTTACTGACTTCCAGTGATTATTGCATTCAACAACCCATAATGTTTTCCCTCTAAACCAAAAATTGCCTTCTATCATTAGAGCCTTGCTCTATTTATAAATTCCCATGGTTCACAGACCATGGGTAGGCTAACACAATTTATATTAAATTACAATATTTTAGGGCAGACCACCCTTTGACTTGACTCATTACAATTTACGCTCTGCGCACTTTGTGGATCTTTTACAACACTATTACCCAAAATTGTGGGTTCTAAACCCTAAAACTATTATGCGGGGGATCCATTGCCCAATAGGCCCCCAACACAATCATTGTGACTCATCTCGAGTCACTCCATCAGTGTGGCGAGTCACGCTGCCAAGGCTCCATGGTCCACCATCCCTGTCAGTGATGTACTACCATCTGTTGCTCCATCATTTCCGCTTGGAACACTTCTTCAGGCTCCTGCTCCATTGCCCCTACTAATTCGCTTAATTTATGATGCTCATTCTTCTTTTCTTGGTTAAAAAAAAGTGACCCCTCATAGGATTTTAGCTCTACCGGAGATGTCAAATGCATGAACTTTTTGTGAAAGAGCAGCAAGCTTGCCATCTCTGGGTTAGTGTACTCAATGTCTGTTGAAGCTTGTGTTGCATTTTTGCAAGAGATTTGTTGCTATCCGCGAGGTCCCAATCTTCAAGTTTTGTCATGGACATGTGGCCCACTACAATTTCATTTAAACTGATGTATGTTGTCGCAAGATTCCCCATCTTATCCTTACCTCTCATAGATTGCCTACCTGACTGGGGTTTCGCAGTGACATTCAGACCAGTCCTGCTATCTCTTTGGGATTTTCCAGTACATCTCCTGCCATTGGCATTGGGCTCAGCATGACGTCCTTAGCTATCAACATTACGCTGCCTCGAAGGTCCTACATCTCTTTTGGTACTCTCACAAACACTAGCCATATTCTCACAGCGTTGAAGTTCGATGGGTCCATACCTATTGGATAGCACACTAACTTAATTCTCAAGATTCCACAGTTTGTTCGGTGGATGACCAGTTGTGATTTATAGGCCTGTTGAAATTCAAATTCGACTGTTCCCCCCTTATTCGGGTAAATAATGCGAGATTTATGGAAGATCATTCTGAATCTAGCTCTGAAGTTGTATCTTAATTTCCCACTGCCTGCTCCTTGTCGCCTTAATTCAGACATCTTCTCATGAACAGTGACCCCAACAGTCACTTCCTTTAGTCTTCGCGCAGCAGTGCAACTCCTTCTGTGCGACTATGACCCTTGTGACATTCCAACCGTGCATGCACCCCTTTTGTCATGCAGCTCTCTAACAGACTGTTTTATAGTCCTGCACTCTCTTTCAACTGTTTGGAGCGGTGATACTATGCTTCGGTCAGTTAGTCAGTCAGCGAGCCCACCCGTGTAGGGCTTTGTAGGGCTTTAGGCAACTACCATTTACTCTTCCTAGGAAGGGCTCTCCATTAAGTTTGACTAGCTAAACCGCACCTCCGTCTGTGACTTCTTTTATCACATATGGGCCCAACTAATGCATTCTAAATTTTCCTATAAATTATTTGAACCTATTGTCATATAGCAGCACTAAATCATTTATCTTGAATGTGCGCAACTTCATGTGGCGATCGTGCCAAGATTTCTTGCGCTTTTTCTATACCTGCTAATGGAATCCCTCTAGAAATTGTTCTTCCTCAAGTTCTTCCAATTGCGCGAGCCTCTCCTCCAAGGCTTTGCAGTCTGACATGCCTATCATTTCCGCTATCCGCAAACTAGGTATGATGTACTCCATTAGCATGATTGCCTATGCGCCATAGACTAACCTAAATGGTGTCTGACCCATCAATTTCTTTCAGGTGGTTCTCTATGCCCATAATACGACAAGTATGCACAAGTCCCAGTCATTTTGTTGTGTCACATACTTTGGTTAGCGCATTCTCTAGAATCTTGTTAAAAGCTTCCATTGTCCCATTAGCTTGCAGATGGTACAACATACTTTTTTGATGATACACCTAGAACTCCTCAGTGAGTGCACTGATAGTTTCATTTAGGAAGTGCATTCCATGGTCATTCATTAGGATGTTTTGGCATCCAAACTGTGTCAACACTATTAGTTCCAGTCTTTGTAGCCTGTCACCAAGGATCAACATGAGCTCTTACTAAGTTTGGTTTGGTTAGATGTTTTGCACATGATATTCAACATAAAACATGTCACAAATGTGTCCATTAGAAGAAAATCAGAGAAATATTTCCAACAATATATCACACTCCTATAACCGGTTTTTGGATCATAATATATGATCGAAATGAATGATTGGTTCTTGGTTACGCATGTTTTGAGGTCAGTTGCTGCACACAGGGACACGTTTACTACAAAATTAGTTTAGATAGGAATTTTATAAAAGTGAAAGAGGTTTTTGTCCATCACATACCAAATAACCAAAACCTCCTTCAGTTTATGCACAGGTGTTACTATGTGGGAGATATGCAGTGATATTTGGATCCTACATTAAAACAAAGAAACTTTTTCATTTATTTTACTATTTTAGTCATTTTAGTGTGGTGCCATTTTACAACATATGGAAAGTAATTTTGAAAAAAAAAGGAGTTTTTTGTTAATCACGAGCCATATAACAAAAATGTCTTTCAGTTTATTCATAGGTATCGTGAATTTGGATATGTGACTAGATCTTTACAGCTCATTTTCACAGATTTAAATTTTTAATGATTTTCGGTTTTAGATATGATTTTGTGGCACAAATTGTGAGCAACTGGAAATGAATCTCCAAAATTTGAGAGATTGTTTTTCCAACATGACCTTATCTACAAAAACCTCTTTCAGTTTTGTAACAGGTGCTATGGTTTAGGAGATAGGAGTTCATCTTCAACACCTATTTTCAGAAATTCAGTGTGAGTTTAATGTAACTGAATCTATTTTGAAGAAGATGGTTGAGCTCAATTCCCTTAGTACAAGGATGAGAACATGTTCATATTTTATTAATTTAATTTTGGCAGCAGAGAGGTTGTCTTGGTTTTGTGTAAAATGTTTCCTGAATATCATTTTAATAAAGCAGTGTTTTGCCCTTTGGATATGGGATTCATCACGGTGCTAATGTTTAGTATGTTTTTCCTGTAATTCATTTACAAATTATGTTTTTTTTGCCTTGTTACAGCATTATCTAAGTAATATGTTAGGAATTAATTCATAATGATGCTCCTTTCGTGATAATTTTGCTATTAGTTGTAATGGTTGTCTTATGCAGAATTGATCTTTGGCTAGATGCTCTGTTAAGCAACCTCATGATTCTTTTTCATCTAAAGTTGTTGTTGCAGATTCATCCTTTGTCTGATGCCTACAGGGCAGTGGGCTTTCTCCCTCATACTTCTCACATTTACAATATTCAATGGGCTGAACATGGCACTTAATTTGCCCCAGGTTTACCGGCAGAAACTGACATCGATTCCATAGTCCAATCACCCTTTCTCTTGCTATTTTCGACCCGAAACAAATCCAATCAAATCCTTTGAGATAATGTACCTAGCCTAAAATCTAAATTAAATTTAGTCATCTCAAGCCCTAATTTCCAATATCCTAATTGAGATTGACAAGGAGACAGCCCTCTCCCTACCTGGTAGGGCTAGCTACCAGGTTAAGTATGGTTTGATGTTACCCTAGACCTGCCTTCCTTTAGCCTGAGGTAGATCCAGGCATTAACATAGTGGCAACCATATTAGGGAAGAGGTGATAGATCTTCTCTGGGAAATATCATTCAAGTTGCAGATCTGACTGCTGATGGTGGATAGCAATCAGACACATATGAAGGCTGAAATCATCTACCTGATGACTCCAATGTTCAAGATCCCGAGCTTCGACTTCTGCCAAAGAATCCATTTTTCAAAACGTTGATGGAAATCACCAATGAGAGGGTATGTAGCAAACCCTGTGTTTTGTGAAGTTTTAAAAGAAGTTAGAGATCAGTTAGTGGATATTGAAATTGATGAAATATTTTTCATTACCGTGCTTCAATGTTTGAGCTCTCCAAAGTTTCCTTCTAAAGCTAAAACTAGTTTCTTTGAGTTAGTTGTTAAAACATTTGAGAAGGAGATTCAGTATTTAAATGATCAAATCTAATCATATGAATTCCGAGATCCCAAAAAATTCTTGGAAACTCTCCCTCCTTCAAAACAAGAAACAATAGAATTGCCCGTGGATGCTTGCATTGACAGTTTGGAGTTGGAGGTCTGTGTTGAGGAGTTAGGGCAGCAAACAGAGTCTGGTTTCTTTGATCCTATTGTCACATATATGGAGTATTTTTTTAGTTTGAATGACAAGTAATATTGTCTTTCACACAACCAAATTTAGTTTGTGCATGGATGGCTGTCAGCATTTCCAATTGTGTCCTGGTTGAAGCACTTTCAAGTAGCATCCTTGTCATAGTTACTTGATTGGTTGATCTAGCATTACAGTGTAACCTGACCTATCAATTTTGTAGAAAGTTAGGTTAGATTTGTACATAAATAAGTTGCCTGGGGCAACATTTCAATCTTCGGTATTTGTTATGTACAGTTTGCATTATGTGTATGTTTGGATTGGTATGAGTTGTTTTGAGTTTGCAGCGGGTTGACTGTATTGCCCAATGGATGAGGAACTTGGTCTATGGTGTTCTTGACACCTCCAAGGAGCTGCCATCCCCAATAAGGCAGATGTTAGTTCCAGTTTTCGCAGTCTTTCACCAGGGACCAACATGAGCTCTTACTAGGTTTGGTTTGGTTAGATGTTTTGCACATGATATTTAGCATAAAATATGTCACAAATGTGTCCATCAGCAAAAACTTGGAAAAATATTTCCAATGGTATATCACACTCCTATAACTAGTTTCTGGATCATAAGATATGATCGAAATGAATGATTGATTCTTGGTTATGCATGTTTTGAGGTTAGTTGCTGCACATAGGGACAAGTTTACTACAAAATCATTTTAAACAGGAATTTTACAAAAGTGAAAGAGGTTTTTGTCCATCACATACCAAATAACAAAAACCTCCTTCAGTTTATGCACAGGTGCTACTATGTTGGAGATATGCTGTGATATTTGGAGCCTACATTAAAACAAAGAAAACTTTTCATTTATTTTACTGTTTTAGTCATTTTAGTGCGGTGCCATTTTACAACAGATGGAAACTAATTTTGAAAAACACAAGGATTTTTTTGTTAATCATGATCCATATAACAAAAATCTCTTTCAGTTTATTCACAGGTGTCGTCAATTTGGATATGTGACTAGATCTTTACAGCGCATTTTCACAGATTTAAATTTTTAATGATTTTTTGTTTTAGAGATGATTTTGTGGCGTAGATTGTGAGAAACTGGAAACAAATTTCCAATATTCGAGAGATTTTTTTCTCCAACATGACCTTCTCTACAAAAACCTCTTTCGGTTTTGTAACAAGTGCTATGGTTTAGGAGATAGGAGTTCATCTTCAACACCTATTTTCAGAAATTCAGTGTGAGTTTAATGTAACTAAATCTATTTTGAAGAAGATGGTTGAGCTCAATTCCCTTAGTACAAGGATGAGAAAATGTATATATTTTATTAATTTCATAGTGTAGAGGTTTGATTTTGGCAGCAGAGAGGTTGTCTTGGCTTTGTGTAAATTTTTTCCTGAATATCATTTTAATAAAGCAGTGTTTTACTCTTTGGATCTGAGATTCATCACGGTGCTGATGTTTAGTATGTTTTTCCTGTAATTCATTTACAAATTATGTTTTTTCTGCCTTGTTACAGCATTATCTAAGTAATATGTTAGGAATTCATCCATAATGATGCTCCTTTTGTGATGATTTTGTTGTTAGTTGTAATCGTTGTCTTATGCAGAATTAATCTTTGGCTAGATGCTCTGTTGAGAAACCTCGTGATTATTTTTCATCTAAAGTTGTTGTTGCAGATTCATCCTTTGTCTGATGCCTGCATGGCAGCGGGCTTTCTCCCTCATACTTCTCACATTTTCAATCTTCACTTGGCTGAACATGGCACTTAATTTGCCCCAGGTTTGCCGGCGGAAACTGACATCGATTCCATAGTCCAATCACCCTTTCTCTTACTGTTTGCAACCCGAAACAAATCCAATCAAATCTAATCAAATCCTTTGAGCTACTATACCTAACCTAAAATCTACATTAAATTCAGTCATCTCAAGCCCTAATTGCCAATATCCTAATTGAAATTGACAAGGAGAGAGCCCTCTCCTGACGTGGTAGGGCTAGCTACTAGGTTAAGCATGGTTTGATGTTACCACAGACCTGCCTTCCTTTAGCCTGAGGTAGATCCAAGCACTAACAGATGGTATGTTTTAAAATTCGTTGAAGTTTGCAATGTGCTAGTTGTTTATTTCAATGACTGAGTTCAAAATCGAGCAGTACACCACATTGCGGTGAAGCCGATAGATTAACTCAAATGCTAGGTTCCTACATTGGTTGAAGGGAAAACAATTGTCATTGGATTGAATTGACTTTGGAACAAAGAGTGAAACACTGATCATTGTTGCATTGTTCATGAATTTTATGAATTATGAATTGATCATTACTACTTTTGCAATGAACCTGAACTCGAGCTGAATCATTCTTTAAAGATTTGAAGGTCAAAGGAATACAAAACAATGTGTGATCTCCATGCATGACTCCTGGTATTTTGCATTGAAATTTTAAAGGGGCGCATTTGGTATTGGTAAAATTGACTGTGCATTAACCATTTTTTGAGGACCGCGGATGCATATATATAATCACTGAGGTTTAAATATATAATTCATATAATTCATATAAATTATATGAGTCAATTTGTATTCTAGAAAAAATCCCAAAATCAGTTGTAGCAAGATGGGTATTGTTGAAGTCAAGATGTCCATCAAAATAAAGGACTCTTACAAATGTGAAACAGGAACTATGTGCATCTGACCTCTTGCAATTATCTAATGAGGGTCACATCGATCCTACAAAATGTTCCCTAAAACTGCTCAATAGTGTTGTTGTGGTAATGTGGGCTAGAATACAAGCCTAGCGATAATTGTTCATTGTATTCTTTTGGCTTGATTGCTATGGAAGGTCCTGGCTATCTTTGTTGGTTAGTGTGTTTAAAATTGTGCCACATGATTCTTACATCTGAACTGTGCATTTGAACTGTATATGTGGTGTTTAATGGTGGAATTGATCTGGATCTTGGGAGGAGGCCCCCAAGATCTAAAAGATTGAAATGGATCTTAGGAGGAGAGACCCCCAAGATCTGAAAACTTGAAATGGCTCTTGGGGGAAAGGCCCCCAAGATGTGAAAACTTGAATTGCCAAAAGAAAAAAGAGGAGAGTGCCCAAAAAAACAACACCACAAAGAATTTTTTTATTAAAACCCAAGTGGAAATAAACCAGCTAGGGCAATGGTAGCTTATCTCTGAGAAGAGATGTGGTGGCTACATGCCTCTAAACTGTAAAGGCTACATTGTGGCGGACAATCTGTCCTTTTACAAAATGTGACTTGTTACTTATAGTATTTTTTAGTTGCAATACCACGGGTCAATTCCATGGGTGAATGAATACCATAGGTGGATTTCACAATACCACGGGCCAATTCCATGGGTGAATGAATACCATGGGTGGATGTCACAGGTGGATGTCATTTACAATACCATGGGTAAATTCCATGGGTCGATGAATAATATGGGTGGATGAGTACCATGGGTTGATGCCATTTTCCATTCGGATCATTCCTCCCTCCTTAAGAAGCAATGGTCCCCATTGTGTAAAATTCCCTCCTGTGAAGCCTTTGTTGAATATGAAGAGCCACTGAAGATAAGGGTTTTATGTGGTTAACCCTTAACCATGATAAACGAAGATCCGAGGATAGAGATACCATGTAATGCTTCTGACCAACTATGATGATGACAGTGTGCGGCCTAGCAAATGGATTTCGATGAAGTGTGGGTTTGTGGATGACCCATAACCATGAAGATCTGAGGATAGAGATACCCTGTAATGCTTGTGACCAACTGTGATGCTGACATTGTGTGGCCTAGCAAATGGACTTCGATGTTTGTGGATGACCCATAATCGTGATGTTGGTTGCTAATGAAGTAGCAGGTGCCTACATAGCCTGGGGTGGGAGGGCATGTCTTCAAATAACCCAAGCAGAATGCTGCTATGTTGAAACTGATGAATGTGAAGCAGGTGCCTACTGAAGTGGTGTGGGAGGGCACGTCTCCAATGGGAACCCACTCTGAATGCTGCTCCATAATTAAAATGGGCATAACTCAGTCAATATAATTCAGAATATTTATTATAACCTATTTTTGGAAGTAGAAGGACCATTTTGAATCTTCCCATGTGATGGAAATCCTTATCTGGGCACTCTAGAATCTCAGATTCGTTGTGCAACAGTTCCGCCATCACAAAAATTCTAAAAAAATAGCTGATTTTAAATCAGCGATATCTCCCACATCCGAACTCTGATTCGACCCATTTGTTTTTTGAAATTGGGTGATTTTTAGAGAGGAATCTGGACATGATATTTTTTTTTGGAAATTTTGTACCAAATGTTTCAGATCTGATCTGCAAAGTCGCTGCCCAAAAAAAATTCCTGCAAAAAATGAAAAAAGAAAAATTCTCCTGCTTGACCCAAGAAAATGCTCTGTGGAGGATGTAGCACATGCTTGAAGTTTGTTGAATATTGCTGCAAAATTTGAAACTGAAATATTAATAAAACCTTCATTCCCATGGAATCATAATCTGCTCCGATACCACTGATTCGGATCTTGGGAGGAGGCCCCCAAGATCTAAAAGATTGAAATGGATCTTGGGAGGAGAGAGCCCCAAGATCTGAAAACTTGAAATGGCTCTTGGGGGAAAGGCCCCCAAGATCTGAAAACTTGAATTGCCAAAAGAAAAAAGAGGAGAGTGCCCAAGAAAACAACACCATAAAGAAACTTTTTATTAAAACCCAAGTGGAAATAAACTAGCTAGGGCAATGGTAGCTTATCTCTGAGAAGAGATGTGGCGGCTACATGCGTCTAAACTGTAAAGGCTACATTGTGGCAGAAAATCTGTCCTTTTACAAAATGTGACTTGTTACTTATAGTATTTTTTAGTTGCAATACCACGGGTCAATTCCATGGGTGAATGAATACCATAGGTGGATTTCACAATACCACGGGCCAATTCCTTGGGTGAATGAATATTGCTGCAAAATTTGAAACTGAAATATGCATCAAACCTTCATTCCCATGGAATCATAACCTGCTCTGATACCACTGATCCGGATCTTGGGAGGAGGCCCCCAAGATCTAAAAGATTGAAATGGATCTTGGGAGGAGAGACCCCTAAGATCTGAAAACTTGAAATGGCTCTTAGGGGAAAGGCCCCCAAGATCTGAAAACTTGAATTGCCAAAAGAAAAAAGAGGAGAGTGCCCAAAAAAACAACACCGCAAAGGAACTTTTTATTAAAACCCAAGTGGAAATAAACTAGCTAGGGCAATGATAGTTTATCTCTAAGAAGAGATGTGGCGGCTACATTCCTCTAAATTGTAAAGGCTACATTGTGGCGGACAATCTGTCCTTTTTCAAAATGTGACTTGTCACTTATAGTATTTTTTAGTTGCAATACCACGGGTCAATTCCATGGGTGAATGAATACCATAGGTGGATTTCACAATACCACGGGCCAATTCCATGGGTGGATGTCACAGGTGGATGCCATTTACAATACCATGGGTAAATTCCATGGGTCAATGAATAATATGGGTGGATGAGTACCATGGGTTGATGCCATTTTCCATTCGGATCAGGAATGGAAATGGTTGTTCCATTGCGATGTTTGCTTGGACTATACTCCGCTCTACGTGAATGTTGACTAGATTTTATTACCACTCATCCAACGTTAAAATTTTCACTTGAACTAGAGGTACCTGAGTGCTGGATAGTGATGTTGTCATGTTCAACTGTGTAAAATTCCAATGCAAGAAAAAAAAAATTGAATGTGTTGAATGGTTAAGATTTGGCACACCACAACAAGCAATTTGTAGTTTATGAGATTATGCACAGCTCTTTCTCTGGCGATCTATAATCCCACAATTGCAGCTGTTCCACATGCTATCATCAATGGTTACAAGAATGTATTATTAGTCGCCATTGAACTTGACTATTCTTTTCCACTGGCCGAGAAAGTGAAGGAGTATTTGAAGGATCCAAGCAAGTTTGCAGTTGTTGTTGCCCTAGTGTGGCATTTTATTTAAAACTCATTATGGTTTTTGTCTACATATAAATGCATTGATTCCTTGTTACTTCGACTACTGCATACGAGTTTGGTGGGTTGTATAAAGGAAATGATTGTTTTGACAAATAAAAGTAATCTTTTGTGGAAAAAAAATTTAGTCGGTTGTAGTGTCAGAACATAGTGTTGGTCATGAGTAAACTTTTATTTTTATGTAATGGATTGTAATTGGTGCTTGCTGGTTGCACACTGATCATTTGTTTCACATTTATTAAGGATATTTCTAGTGGGTATTACTTTTCTGCATTGAGTAGTAGTTGTGATCAGTTTTTAAGTTGTAATTCTGACATTAAAGAAAAAATGGCCAGAATCAATGAAGTATTAGAGTTCCTCAAAACTCTGATATTGTCTACTACTCATGATACATTAAAAGTTAGCAAAGCTTCTCTCATAGACATTTAGGTCTGTCTACAAAATGCACAAGAGAAAATTGATTTTTTGCAGCTCGAATCTTAGCTACAGCAAGAAGAATTAAAACAGAGGAGTCATTCTGAACCTGTTTCTGTTCAGAAGATTGAAACAGACTCCCATAAACAACAAGACAATAATATTACAATTGATTTAGATCCAGTGCCAAATAAAGCAGCAGTTGTACATGTAGATGCAGAAATTCAGCTTGCACTTCCCAAGCCCATCATCAGACCTTGGGAAGAGCTTATCCACAACAAGCACAAAATTGGTCTTGGATATGACAAGGACTTGTCCTTCCATATTCTAGACTACTCCAAACCAATCCAATTTCAAAGTGTTAGATTTCTTCAGGACGGTTCATCTTCACCTGCTCCTCAAGACAGTTCACCTTTAGTTGTTTCAGATTCCGGTTCTCTTTCGCAACAGCCACAACATATTGTGAAATGCCAACACTGTGATCGAGTTGGCCATTTGAAAGATAATTGTTTTGATCTTCATCCATGTAAGTATTGTCATAAAACCAGTCATTCTTCAAACATATGCTTTAGAAACAAACCTCCTGTAAGAACAAATACTTAGCTTGGATGGATCGCTTCTTGGCAATGGGCATCAACAGCCAAGAAGATATTCCAATCACATGTCAAAACTTGTTCTAGAGTATTGAACAATGTTGCAGTTGAGTTTTCTCCATCATCTCACCTTGTATTTGATAGGGGGGGGAATGATGGTCAACTACAAGGGAAGAAATGATTACCAACTGAATGTATGTGTGTGTTTAACAAATATCAACCCTTAGATTAATAAACATACGAAATTTATATTATAAACCCAAAGGATTAATAATATAAACACAATGGATTATTAATATAAACCCAAGGGCTTATAAGCCCAGTGGAATAATATTAAACCCAAGGGATTAATAATATAAACCCAAGGTATATAAACCCTAAGATAAAAATTATAAATCCTAAAATAAACATGGTTGACCATGGTTTACCATGGTTGACTTTCATATTGAGACAACCTTTGTCACAATGAGACGTTGGACCATGGATGATCATGGTTGCCATGATTGATCTTCATATGGAGACAATCTTTGTCACAATGTGACATTGAATCATGGTTGATTTTCATATTGAGGAATTATTTGTCACAATATAACATTGGACCATGCTTGACTATGACTATAAACCTAAGGGGTTTATATTAAACCCAAAGATTAGTATTATAAACCCTTTGAATAATATTATACTGTTAGAATATGAACCCTTAAATTAATAAACCCAAGGGATTGATATTATAAACCCAAGAGAATAATAAACCCAAGGGATTAATACTAAAATAATTATAGTTGATATTTAATTAGGCGACGTAATTATATAATATATTTATATATTTAGCAGAATGAAACTCAAATGATTTCATATAATAATTGTTTCAAATTCAAATTGTATTGATGTGGAATGAACCTCAAGCTTATCTTACATATTAAGCTTTGATTTATCCTATTTATTAGCCTAACTAGATTATTAAAATATATATATAGATATAGATATAGATATAGATATAGATGTGGGCATACTTCAACTATATGTACAATTATAACTTAATATTAATAACAATAAATATATTAAAGATTTAACACATTTATAAATATATAATTTATAAAAATATATTTATAATACTGTATTAATATATTTATAATAATATATTAATGCATTAAATTTAATTTATATAACAATGAATTTAAATAATGCATTAATGTATTTAACTTCAAAATATATAAATAATGTTAAATGAAAATTAAAGAAGTTAATATATAATAATATATTATTGCCTTAAATTTATTTTATATAACAATGTATTTAAATAATGCATTAATGTATTTAACTAAAAGAAGACTAAAAAATGTGAAATGAAAATTAAAGAAACAAAACTCATTGATTCATCACATTAGCAGCAGTAATCCACCATTGTTCCTCAAGGAATATATTAGCCACATGGATGAGGTAAATAGCCTATCAAAAAAAGATGCGGTGAAGTTATTGTCTTTGTAGTTCGCTAGGGTTTAATAAGCTTATATATTATTATGTAAGGTTCAGGAAGCTTGTATATTATTATACAAGATTAGCTTTTAAATGTTTTTTTTTTCATGTGTTAACTTTTCAATGGCTCAACAATTTACATTTAAAAACATCTTATTTTTCATATTTTCACACTAACATGCCTTTTGAAATACACTTTTTCACACTATCATGTTCTTTTGAATGATAAAGAAGAAAAAAATTGATGTCGTAAACGCATCAATTGTACCGAAGATTCATTCCTCGTACTCAACAACAACTTGTATGGTGTCTATCTTGCTTCTCCTCAGGTTAATGACAACTATTCAAGTGATCTAATTGTTGGGTTCTGGAGTTGCAATCCAATAAATTCTTTCAACACTTAATTGTCAACCCGGGGCTACGTAATCTTAGAGGTATAACACAGGAAATCCCAAAGTTTATGGTATAAACTTTCACCAAATTTGTTCCTAACTTCCCTAATTACATTTGCAGAATTAAAGAATTACAAAGTAAATAATACCAAAAGAATTATGGTGCCAAAATCAAAGGAAAATACTTTCAAAAAAAACTTAACAAAAGGCACTTCAAATCAACATAAACAATCTTGATCAATGAAAGAAAGAAAATAATATATCTAAGACTAAATGTCAGTGCAGTCATAAGATAGAGAAATAATCAAGCTATGAAGTGAATTTGTATTTGTTACATGTTTTCCTTCCTGGTCTGAATCATCGTTCCTCCACAACAACAACGTTCCTGTACTGGAATAGAGTTCCTACACTGTAACAACATTCCTGTACTAAAAGGATGTTCCTGTACCAGAAGTATGTTCTGTTCTTGCACTCAATATTTCAGCTTTCATACAAGAATTCTAGGTTCCTATACCAGGGTATTGATTCCTGTACAAAAACAAAGATTCATGTACTAAGAAATCAATATTCCTTTATTGAGCTTCAAAACCACTTGCATGAACTGTAAAGTGCGCTAACTAGAAATTAACTTGCAAGACAGACCAGAGCAAAGAAATAATTTCATATAGTAAAAAAGACTCTTTATCTAATCATTCATTCAAAAGTGAAAAGTACTTCAAAAGCCAAAGGAAATCTCTACTACAATAGAAAGCTTCTTCATTTGAAAATGATCATTTACTCTAAATACAAAGAATCCCTTCTTTCCTAGATGACTATCGTGATATTAACAAAATCTACACTTATAAATAAAGGTTTTAGTTTAAAGGTTCCTTCATGAAATTACAGTCTTAAACTAAACTATTGCCACAAGAAAATGAGCATAGTCGCAAATCCTCATAATACGGATGGGATTTCATTAACAATCAGGGAAGAACCAATAAATTAACCCCAAGTTAAAGAAACTGAACTTTCATATAACGCACTTGCATACTAAGGAATGAAACACACATGCATAAGGAAAATAAATCCACTTGCAGAAATAAATACACTGGCGGAAGAAACCCTCACTTGCATAAAGAAAACACACTGGTGCAAGTAAACCGAAACACACCTTTTGCAGAAAGAAAACTACTCATCAAAGGAAATAAATGCTATTATAATCTTTCGTAAATGAACACACCCACACCTTCACACCTCAGATCCAAGTCACACGGTTTATGAAGAAGACAAAAAATTGTTAGTTGTATAAAAGAAATGAAATACTTCTTGCTTTAACCCTACATATGAAAATACATCTAACACACCTTATGAAAGAGGGAGAATGAGCTAGGTTAGTTGGGCCCTAGTCAAACAACTCGTTTCTCTGTTGTGAGATCTAGAAAATCAGCTGATCAAATAACGCATCACATAAAATATTGGAACAGGGAATGAATAACTGGCATAGCTCCTTATATTAAACTCAATAATTGCAAATTTACATTATGGATTACTAGATCTAGCCCATAATTATGGCAACATAAAAATTACTGTATGAGCCCAAATTTCACGAGAGTATCGCTACCTAGTTCTACTAGACACCCTTATTAAATACACATCATTTGGCTCATGGCCACAACAGAAATAAAAACAAAATTATAATCTTGGGCTTTCGGTTGTTTGACAAAAAGACTAAATTAGGGGTATTGCATCAAAACCCTGGTCTTCATATCCCATATTTTCCTGAACGCTTCGAGCCCAACAGAGTGCTTATGATATTTGGTGAGGAATGTGCATGGATTGCCAAACTGTAGTGGCCCTTCGTGGTGAAACATGTTGATGCTACCAGTTGTCGTGAGTACAAGTACGTGGACGGTACAATAATATTCCTACACCAACCCCATCTTACACATTGATTAATACTTTCACTATATCAAAATAATTTAGGAAAGAAAACATATAAGTTGCAAACGAAAAAAAAATTATTTAATCTTTTTAACTAGTAATTAAGCTCATATAACCCTTAATAACGAAAATCATGAAGGTAGTGCAAGAATAAGTGCAAGGGTTAGAAGAAGTGTAGGAATAAATAGGTTCCAAGGGTAAAAGAAACTAATTATGTCATGTGATTGGGTAAAATCGAGGTTAAAAATAAGGCAATTATGATTACTAACATCCTCCCATCCCCATTTCGTTGTGTGTCCTCACACAACGTTACCTTCTGCAAAAAAACAGCATGGAGGGCTCTGTTTAATCTTGAATTTGAATATTAATACCATCTTCACAGTCCTTGACTTTTCACTACAAGCCTTCTTGAGTTGTTTCATCACATTCCTAAGGTGAATGTAGCACTTCCATGCTCGAAATTTCCATACCTTTTCCTACCACTTATTCTCTTACACCTTTTCCATCAATTTAGCATTCCTTCTCTGCACCATTGTGTTCTGATCTTTCATAGCCTAGTTCAGTATTTCAATTCCATAAATTCGATGTTTCAATTCTTTGACCTAGTTGTGCATATAGAAATTAGGGTCTTCCTTATTGGGTTCTTCTTGTATCATAATCCGTTCAACATCTGACTCATGACAAGTACCAATGTCATTGAGGGAAATCTCACATTGTATTTCGAGACTCTGAGGAATAGTACCCTCAGTATGATCCACTATTGGCTCCTTTCCTAAAATCATACTATGTATATGAGAAGTTTTCGTTTTCTTTACTTTCTTAATTAAGGTTGCCAGAGGAGTTCTATCTTCCTCTTCCACATGACCTGTACTAAACACGTAATGGACTACGACATTTGCTAGAAGAGAGAGATTATTTTTAATTGGTGAATTATATTGGGCTTATCTGTAGAGGGGGAATATTCCTTCGAATCATCAATGTTTATTGGAGAAGTTGATACAGCGTGGCCTCCTTTTGATGATGCACCTCTTTTCTTCATAGAGCTTCTAGTCAGTCTCCTTGAAGGGCCAGGGGTTTCAGTTATAGGTTCCTACTCTTTCTCAAGCACTGGATTCTTGGAATGTTCTTTCTTTACTTTAGTCTTTGAGGCCTTACTAGTCTGCGGAGTTAATGACTTCCTTTTTTCAATCGACCTTCCCCTTAGTAACTGTTCCATTCTTCCCCAAATTATTCACTATACCCTCTCCTTGAAATGATTTCAGAAACTCCTCCTAAGTCGTCTCCTTTCCCTCTAACTCCTTTTTAATTAGAATTGCAACTAAACCATAATTACACAATTTAAACCCTAATTGACTTTCTCGATTCTTCTGAACACTTTTTGATATCTTCTCTAATATTTGCAGCAATAAATAGGGTAAGATGATCATCTTACCCGATTCAAAATGAAGTAGAAACCAAATATCTACAAGATGTAAAATAGATGCTTCCACTTTTCTATTAGCACATTCCTTTGCAATCCAACCTTCCAGTCCACCTTCTGACTTTTGTTAATCAGAAACTGGTGCCAGACTCCTTTCTCAAGATTTTCCTTTTTAAACCATTGCACTCCTATAGCTGATAACCCTATAGCTTGTGAGATGGAATGTTCAGTCACCTTGAATTCCAAGGACCCTACTTTGGTTGTGCTCCCCTTGAAAGTGCGAGCAAATTCAAGCGCAAAAGTTAAGTCATAACATCGAATTTGAGTATTAAGGGAAGAAATCCTGATTCCTGTAACAAAATTAAATTGTCCCTATACTCGATTGCTCCAGCTCATTCATGGACCAAGGCTCTATCCGAATAGGTGCCATAATGTTGGGTTTTGTTATATTCTTTCCACATAGTTAACAGGGGGTTTGAGGGGTACCCGTAACCCCACTTTATGGGGTCCGGGGCAGCGCCCCAGAAAATTTTGGTTTTGGACCCTATGTTAGGTTGGGCGGACCCACCTATGGTTTTGTGCATGATTTTCGCACATGTTTTTTGGACGCGATGGTTTTCGGTCCATGGTATTGGATCGATGGTTTTTTTGGTCCATGGTATTGGACGTGATGGTTTTTCGGTCCATGGTATTGGATGCTTCGGCATGTATAAATATGTATTGTAACATTGAAAGGAACATAAGAAAAATCAAGCTGGTAGTCTCAGTTTTGAGATCCAGTGAGAAATCTCTGTGTATATGTGTTTTATGTGTTATGCTCTCGCATTTTTATTTTTCCTGTGATTTAGAATTCGTATGCAGGTAATTTCTGTACGGGGTTAAAACCTACACATAAATGCTTAAAATCACATTAGTTCCTTTACAACTCTGAAGAGTATCAAACAAGAAATTTCGAAATATGCTTGGGGGATTTCACGATTACAAAACTCACTGCATGCTCCTATATCGATGCTCTTCAATGGACATTCCTTCATTATGAGAAATTCAATCTTGAAAAGGCTGCAAATGCGGGCATGATCCCAATGTACATAAGGTAATGATGATTGGTAAAGGCGACGGTCATGGGAAGGGTTCTGTTATCAAAACAACACAAGGTGTCATATGGTATTAGGTTGATCATTAAATATTAATAGTTTCAGGGGTAAACATTATATTATGAAAAAGATTTCGCACATATCCTCAATCACATCATGATTTCACATAGGGTATGTACAACACTTATATTAAGGTAATATTTAATATCTAAAATGCCTTTTTATTTTAAGAATGTCTTTCCTATTAAGTAATGATAAAACAAAATTTTAATCAAATGTAGAAAGCATCATTGCATGTTATGATTCAAAATAATGCACCCAATTATGCCTGCAACAAGGTTGTTGTACCAAATAGAATCTATGTTCCTGGACCATATTTCATTCTGAGCATGAATTCTTGTACTTAGCATGGATTCCTGGACTGCAACATGTGTTCTCATACCAAGAATTCCTATGATTCCTCCACTAAAATACTTGTGCATGCACTCAGGAATATCGTTGTTGGGCAACGGAGCCCCCATAATGAGTTTTTGGAGCTTAAAGCCCAAGTTTTGAGTCCATGTAATGTAAAGAGCCCGTAAAATGCAGGTGTGGAGGGCGGGAGTCTAGGGTTGTCCACCCTAAAATAATGTAAACTAATGTAAAGTGTGTCAGCCTACCCATGGTCCGCAGACCATGGGATTGCATAAATAGAGTGAGGCTCTAAGTGTAAGAGTCAGTCTGGATAGATCCAAAGATGTAATAGATAGTTGCAAAGGAATGCATAGAAGTAGATCTGAAGGTATTGGGTCATAGTAGAGGGTATAGGCTCTGTAGCTGAGTGCACAGAGGCCTAGTAGAGTCTGCAGCTGAGTGCGCGGACCCCTACAGCTAAGTGCACAGGAAGGAGTCGTGTCTGTATTGAATCAATTTTTGAAGAGATTGATAATAAAGATCTGCAATTGATTGTTATGTGTTGATGATACTTGTTTCTTTATCTATGCACACTTATATGTATGGCTATGATTAAAGATCGTCTTAGTAATTAATGAACAAACCCTAACTAAGGAAGAATGGGGTAATTAACCTAGATCACACTGCGGTTAAGGCTACACGGTTCCGTAGAACACCAGAAACTGTTGGGTACGCTTAATCCAGTGAGCATGAAGGCTGGATCGGGTACCGATCTCCCACATCAAGACATCCCTAGGGTGCGGAAACCTTGTTCCAGCACCCTGCCATACTACCTTGGGTGAGACCTCAATATGCGCTCCGCAAACTGTTGCCAAAAGGGCCGGTAGTACCAGGATTTGCTTGGCTAAACTCACTGCTGAACCTAGGTTATGCCCCAAGTAACCAACAAATGGTTTCGTTGCTAGGATCGAGATCTGCCTAAGGGATGTATGATGTCGGAACACTAGAATCCCACGAAGAAGGAAATTGAAGAGTGGTTCGATCAAAAAATTCACAAGTTCGCGACACAGGAAAACAGAACTCTGTAGCTATCTGAGAAAAAGTGGCTGGATCACTATGTGTATATGGAAATCCATGAGATTTTCTTTGCATCCTTTCCAACAGAACTATATGATTGGATCGCGAGATTAGCCGATAGCCAGGGAAGGTACAAGCTCGACCAACCAATAGTGTGGACTCCATAGATGGTGCGTAGATTAGAGGCATCAAAAGACAATATCGTGAGAGTTGTGGACCACTGGCTTGACCAGATAGTGGGAGAATTCATCACTAAGTTTGCGATTGACATGACAGTGAGTTACAACAAAGCGGAGTAACGATTTCTGAAAGGACCGCAAGGTAAGTACACTAAATCTCTGAATGCCTAGATTAAGATGTTGTTATGTGAAAAGAGGGTTATGCGAATACATAAATGTTTGGGACAACACAGAGTGGAAATATCTACAAAGGTAGCGAAGAATTGGAAAATAGTCCCCTGATTTCACCTTCGCAATAAAACGAGGAGGATCTCGCTCGGTTCTCTTCGAGAAGTGTGGTCTGATTGATAAAGCAGCGTATTTCGCAGTTACCACCTCCACCCATGCCACCACTAGCTTCACCTCCTACACCTCCACCTTCACCCACTCCACCTCGACTAAACTCACAGTTCAACATGGCGAGCGTGATCAAGCTACCTATATTCAGAGGAGTAGGAAATGAGGACCCAAATAAGCTTTGGTTCGTGGTAAGAGCAGAGTTGGAAGCACAAGGGGTCACTGATGATAACATTAAGAAGGCAACATTGGTTAGCACACTACAGGATCGCACATTGACATGGTATATCAAGCTCTTCTGATCACCCCAATGCAGGGATAGAAGAGGCCCAAAATGCGCTGAACAAAGAATTTAGTCGGCAAAAATATGAGATGCATTCAATCATTGGGTTCAAAGAGATCGCGATGCTTCCAGGCAAGACCCCCTTGGGATCTAGATCAGTAACTGAAGAGTATGATCTGTGAGGCTAATATGACGCTCATAGATGCGTAGCACCGTGCATGGTTTGTGGCATCTCTGACACCGCACCTCAGGACGACGTTGTCACAATAAAAGATTTCACCCCAGGCTAAAGCATTGGAAATGGCGATGAGGTTGCATGAAACTCCTATACAAGATATTGGGTTGGGAATTCAAAAAATCCACGCGCAACTACATAACCTATGCTTGGAGATGAAAATTTTGAAGTAGGACAGGGCACCATGGCCAGAAGCACGTGAAGAGGTATGGTGTATAAAGTGTAAAGGTCAGGGTCACGACAAGGATCACTTTCCAGTATTTGTGAACTACTTGGCAGGGGAGGGAGGCCAATGCCGTTGAGACCAGAAGCCTACGTAGGGCCAAGTGTGACACCAGTGTTATGGTGCGTGATCTGTCAGGTAGGAGGAAAGCACATGACAAAAAATTTTCACTTCTGAAGAAGTATACACAAACCCCACAACAACTGTTTTCTAAGTTCTGCAGTTCGGTAGGACATGACAAACATACTTGTCACAGCTATGAGCTAATGATGGATTAGACTCTAGCATATAGGATGCAAATGAAGATGCAAGGCCTCGACCCAGTTGCAGGGATGGCACGCGCTGGATTTCAAAGCCGAGGTCAAGGATGAGGAGGAATGGGACTAGGAAGGGGACGCAGACAATTGATTTGTTACAATTACGGAGGACCAGAGCACTATACCCACGATTGCACCAATCCAACAAGGATATCTTGTTCGTACTGTGCTCAGTTTGATCATGAACCAGTGGATTGTCCTACGTTAATCACACAGATGTGCGAAAAAGGGGTGCTCCAACCCCCTCTGACTTAGAATATCTAGATGATGAAATCTGAACCCTGCGATGAAGATCCCAACGTAAACATGATTCTCAGAAGTGGCGCGACCACAGGGGAAGATAAGGGGAAGCAACATGAGGAATATACATGGGTTCACAAGGCTCCTATAAAGGAACCTGAGTTTGACTTGGAACGTGCAAAGGAGACATTTATGGAAGCCAAGAAGAGCTTCATGGAAGCCTCCACTTTAGGTAGTAAGGACCAACCAGAACTAGGGATGCATCCTTCCATGCTTACTACCTTTCTGGAGACCTGCATGAAGCTGTTACGAGACAATAAGGCAGTTAAAGGATTACAAGAGTTGATCACTCAGGGCGCAGGGTCGGGAGAACCACACATAATCTAGACATTGGGAAAGCATACATTACGCACTGGGAGGGAGATGAGATTGGCGACGCAGATTAGTGAATAGGAAATGGATCAGGTTATCTTGGAACTGGGGTTGGACACAAATGTGTTACCTAAGAAAACCTGGGAATGCATGGGCAGGCCCACATTTTAGTGGTCCCTTATTCAATTACAAATGGTGAACTAGCAAGAGATCGTGCCCATGGGATGATTACAAGGAGTGATAATTGATATTGAAGGCATGAACACACAAACGGATTTTGAAGTGATAGAGATTTTCGATGACAATAATCTGTATCCCGCATTGTTAGGAATAGACTGGGCAACTAACATGAATGGAGTCATCAACCTGAAGAAGAGGAAGATGATATTCGAGAAAAGTCACTACGTGTGGTAGTCCCATTAGAGCCATATGAAGGGGCGCGCTACACTGAACCACTGCACAATGATGAAAGCAACGATGAGTTGGATTGCATTTACCAAATAACTGCACAAGATCAGGATCGGGTGAATCCGACCACGGATGGAAGGATCACGTGGGAGCGGGGCAGCTCCTGCACTTCGGATTCAGACGAGGAAGTAGAATGCTCGCAGAACCAATTACACGAGGTGACGACGCTAAATTACAACCTAGTGATTAGATCATTTCGTCATGTGACAACAGAAACAAGAGAACTACCAACACAGGATGACGTGACAGTGGTAGAGGAATTCCTAGACAAAGTTGAAAATGTAGTACCAAAACAGTAGCAATACGTGACGCTGAAAGAGATACGGTGCGCAACACTTGTACATGGATGGAGTACACATCCAAAGACCATGATAAGTTGGCACGAGGGTAAAAGGTGGATGCGATTATGGATGGGAAGCTCCCAGTGCCAAATGAAAGTCGGGCGGCCAAGACAGAGAAGGTTGCGAGTTCCCTAGTATCAGCGAACGTGGACTATGCCATCTACAACCAGACTAAGGATCGACACTAGCAACCAGCCGTAGTAGCAGAAAAATGATGTGCACCAAAAAAGTGCCACATAGAAGCATTCAAAAGGGTATGCAGTATCCTGAGCAAGGTTCACCAGCCCAGCAAACTGCTCGGGACCAGCGTGTACTAGCGGCTCGATGGGCCTCTAGGGCTATGTACAAGCATCTGAGCGCAGAGACGACAGGAAGAGTCAAGGCCATAGGTTTGCAAGGAAGGAATCCTCAAATAAGTGGAATGAACCATAGGGACCAGGGCAAAGGAATTATGTCACCGCGCAGGAACAACCTTATGCAGATGCAGGAAGCCATTCAGCAAGGGTACTTGAAAATTCGCGAACTCAAAGAAGATCAAGTCCAGCTAAGGATGAAAAGTAGGATCCTAGATGAATAAATCAACAAACTGGAAACCAAAATCACACAGACAGGCCGCGCAGAGAAACTAAGCCCGATATAACGAAAGGTAGGCAGCCATGCTACTACATTGGAAGAAGGGGTGGCTCCGCTACCATGGTTGTGGCTGCACCTCACTAGACCAAGGAAGCAAGGGAGCGCAGTGGATAAAGATGAATGTGAAGCTCTGATGGACATCAGGCTAGATTTGGGGTGCCCAGGGACTAGGCTGGAAGGGGTAGGGAAGTCCCATGTGGGTGGGGTAACCACCTGACTATCCATAGAAAGCACAGTCTCAACACTCTGAGCAGTTGAAAGAAAGTGCAGGGCTATAAACAAGTTTGTAGGAGAACTTCACGAGAAGGAGGTTACGCGCAGGAAAAGTATGTCATAAGGATTGTGGTCATGCATAAGGGGCTGCGCAGATAAACTGGAAGGTGACCGTTGATGTCACTGTTCATGACAAGAGGTCCAATTTAAGGCAAAAAGGAGCGGGCGACGGGCAATTAAGCCACGGAGTGAGACCTCGATTTGAAACAATCTACCACCAATATCACATTAATTAGCTAAGGGAGGGGGGAACAGTCGAATTTGAATTTTGGCAGGCCTATAAATCATAGAGAATCATCCACTACACAACCCTTGGCATCCAGAGAATTCATTTATTGTGCTATCCACTGTGTATGGATTTCACAGCTTTAAAGGCCCTGCAAGAAAGTTCAGTGTTTGAAGCATTGCCAAAAGAGATGCGGGACCTTCTGAACAGACTGATGTCAACAGCCAAGGAAGCTGCATTGAACCTGATGTCACCGGTGGGGGATGCACTATAAATTCCAAAATCACCCTGAACGTTGAGCTCTTAAAAGAATCCACAGGGAGCAGGACTGATCTGCATGTCTCCGCGAAACCCGCGGTTTGGTAATATGTCTCTAGAAGATAAGGGAAAAACAATTAATATTGAGAGAAATGATGAGGAGGAGGATCTCCACGCATTCATAAAGGAGATTGAGCCAGAGATAGAAATGGAGCCAGTACGCACTGCAGCCAAGATGCCCAAGTATGTCCCTCCACTTAAAGGGAGAGTAAAGGTACCTAAGGAATTGGATACCGTTAAAAGCCCACTCTAGACCCCGTCCCTCCCTGATGGAATTCTGTTTGAAGGGTCAGCTCTGGGCCATGTTGCCACGATGAAGTTTGAAGACTGGGACCTCACGGATAGCAGAAATTTCCCTCATTTGGAAACTAGCCAGCTAATGAAACAAAGCAAGGAGGGGGCCATTACATCGTTGCAGCCACGAAAATTGCTACACAAGGTAGAGGAGGCCAGGCTACTCCACCTCCTATGGATTCCACACTTCCATCGGGCCCCAATCATAATATTTGTCATCAGGAAACTACTTTTCCTAGTGTGCGATGGGTATTTGTGGATCCAAGAACCCATTCCCATAATCGTGGAACTTATTCATAGGATCTCTCAGCTTCTGTGTATAGGAAGGGACACCGGGGAAATCACTGGTACGAGTGGAGACTTGGTGCTTACAGAGGCCATGAAAAATAAATATAGTTGGAGAAAAAGTAGAGGGGTTACGTGATCACTAGCATTCAAGACAAAGGGGTCTGGGTCGCTACCCAGTTGCTAGCAGGAAAAGTGATGAGGAAATGTTGTGGCAACGAGGTACCAGCAACAGTCATCGCACTGATTAAGCAATGCACAGAAGGAGTACAATTCAACTGGGCATAGTTCCTCTGTGAGGAGTTCCTAATGAACTATAGGGAGGCCCAGGAGCAGGGTAAGACATTCCACTATGTGTGGCTGCTCTTATCCATCCTTTTGATTGCAAGGGAATTGCCGGAGGATAGTCAGTTTCCTCCCCTTGACTAGGATTTGTTGGAGGCAACCAAATATGTGTCGCTATGGGTGACAAAGGACGCGACGCGAACCTCTGAAACCAAGAACTTCTGGATTCTGATGGAGACGAGCATAAAAATGTGGATCAACAAACAACCATGCCTCTCCCCTACGGTATACAATAGTCTGCGGATTTTTGCAGACTTCAAAGTAGATATGCATAATGTGTACATCAGGGTGCGAAAGGATCCGCAGCAGAAATGGACCACGCTCCCCTTCATCATGATTGATGATGTTTTTTTCATGGTACTCGACACTTGGCCACCTGAATGGCATGCACCGGCTCTGGCAGCACACAATGATATAGTGGTCCAAAGACAGAAGGATGCCGCTAAGCAGCTGGCACAACAGAGGTGAAATGAATAGCTCGCTGAGGAGGTGAGGGCCTCCCGCGAGGTAGTAAAGGATGCCGTGAAGTAGACCAAGGCCACGGAAAAAGTAGGAGCAGCACTGGTAATCAGAGCCACTGCAGTGCAAGAGGAAGTAAGTCCAGACCAGCCCGTGGGACAGGGGACAAGTGACACGGTGGCAGGTGCATCATCAGCACAACTAAAGCAGCCGCACAATGTGGAATGGATAGGGTCTCGAAAAAGGACCAAGGATTCTAAGTTAGATGGGGAACCCATTAAATTTACCGAGGGGGGCCTCTACGACATCGGTGACACAGTTCGCGAGGTCACCTGGGAGGTGCTCTAGGAAGGAATGATGGAGCAAAAAAATGCGTTGGGGGCACTCAGGGCGCAACTCTAGGAGCTTCAGGTACGGGCCCCACCACAAGGAATGATAGCCGTCTACGGGGCTACGGTACATTGGAAACCGAGCAGTTTCTGCGGGCCAAGTTGGCTAATACCGTCGCACTACTGCAGGAAGTACTGACAGTATACAATACAAAGGATAGAGCTGTGGTAGGCCGGATTTAGGGGCTTGGCCTAAACTTGGCTGCCCTGCCATGAGACATATTATATCAATTGCAAGATGGAGCGATGGTAGAGCTCCGCGCTAGAGAAGGATGCACAGTCCAAATTCTAAGTGAACAACAAATCAATATCGAATAGTTGAGCCTAAAATGGGATGAACCCGTAGCCCAAACTCAGCAGTTGGAGCAGATTGTGGATGAAGCATGTCGCCGTGTCCCCGAGTTAGAGATTGCAATGGAGTTACTAGTGGGGGTGCGGATCCACAAACTGGCCAGTGGGTTCCACGAGGCAAAAGAGGAAGCAACGAGGATCCAGCTAGACCTCAACCTGCATATTACAGAACTATGGTTGAAGGTGCAACCCTCTACACCCCAGGAAGTTAGAGAGCAATGCCATTGTGCCATTGAATTGGGGTTGGAAGTAATACAACACATTATACAGGATTGCACGGGCTTGCTCGACCAATCACTCGTAACATCACTTCACTGCAAGAAGACCCAACGTTACAAGGGTTAGAAATAGAAGCACGAGAGTTGTAGTAGGCCTATGACAACGTCCGAGGGACCGCATAAACAATTTCCCTTACTCAACGACTAGCCAAGATGAGGGAGGCCCAAGCACTAAAGGAACAGGTGGATGTTGTGTGATAGAAAGAAGCAGTGATTAAAACACACATCTAGCCTTGGCTTGAGGAAGCATTCATGGTCACCGCCAAGATCAAGGGAAAGCTAGTGCACATGCAAGGTATATATATGCTAAGGCAGAAAGGTGCCCCTGAAGATGCTGCATCGGAAAGTCGCACACAATTGGTACAATGGACAACGGAAGAATGTGCCACGGACTTACAGGAAGCACAGAAGTTGTTGGATGACCTCTGTGTGAAGATCAACACACCAGCCGAGTGATTCAGGATGAGTCATGTTGATTGTATTAGGGGCCTGTTGGGCAGCGGAGTCCCCATAATGAGTTTTTGGAGCTTAAAGCTCGAGTTTTGAGTCCATGTAATGTAAAGACCCCGAAAAATGTGGGCGCAGAGTGTGAGAGTCTACGGTTGTCTATCCTAAAATAATGTAAACTAATGTAAAGTGTGTCGGCCTACCCATGGTCTGCAGACCATGGGATTGTATAAATAGAGTGAGGCTCTATGTGTAAGAGTTAGTCTAGATAGATCCAAAGATGTAAAAGATAGTTACGAAGGCATGGTTAGAGCATAGAAGTAGATCTGAAGCTATTGGGTCATAGTAGAGGGTAGAGGCATTGTAGTTGAGTCCATAGAGGGCTAGTAGAGGCCACAACTGAGTGCGTAGACCCCTACAGCTAAGTGCACAAGAAGGAGTTGAGTCTGTATTCAATCAAGTTTTGAAGAGATTGATAATAAAGATCTACAATTGATTGTTATGTGTTGATGAGACTTGTTTCTTTATCTACGCACACTTATATGTATCGCTATGATTAAAGATCGTCTTAGTAATTAACAAACAAACCCTAACTAAGGAAGAACAGGGTAATTAACCTAGATCACACTATGGTTAGGGCTACGCGGTTCCATATAACACCAGAAATTATCTGGTATGCTTAATCCAGTGAATGCGAAGGCTAGATCGAGTACCGATCTCCCACATCAAGACATCCCTAGGGTGCAGAAACCTAGTTCCAGCACCCTCCCATACTACCTCAGGTGAGACCTTAGTCCATGCTCTGCGGACTATTGCTGAAAGGGCTGGTAGTATCAGGATTTGCTTGGCTAAATTCACTGCTGAACTTGGGTCAGGCCCCAAGTAGCCAACAATCGCTATTCCCATACTGAAATATATATTCTTGCACATAAAAGTGCACAACAACACGTATTCCTACACCAAGAATTCTGAGGTCCCTACACTAAGATACACATTCCTGCACTAGGGAACATTGTTATTCCTACACTGAAAAGTGTAGCAGCATATCTGAAATAAAAGTATCTAATAAAAATATAATATACAGGCTGAATCTGAAAAGTTTGCAAAGTTTCAAAGGATTTTTTCTCGCTAGCTCTTGGTATTATCATGCTCTTTCTGATCTGATCTGTGAATTCTTTAATTCTTGATGAAATCAGCAATCACATTCATGAGGGAACGAAGAAGTGGGACAAGGGTGAATTTTCAGAATGGCAAGGAAATCATCAAGGATTTCAAGAGAGACCAATCCAAGAGGGACACCAAGATTATTTAATCTAGAGAGATAATCAGCTACAACATTAGATTTTCTTGGTCGATCAATAATAGTAACATTAAATTCCTGTAACAAAAGTAACCACCTGGTCACTCTACCACTTGTGAATGGATTATTCATCAAATATTTTATAGCAGAATGGTCAGTATGTACAAAAACATCATATCCTATAGTATAGTGTCTGAATTTATTAATAGAAAAAATCAAGGCTAAAAACTCTTTCTTATTTACTGTGTAATTTAACTGGGTAGGTGACAAGTTTTTGCTAATGAAGTAAATAGCATAGGATTGTTGGTTCTCTTCCTATCCTAAATCCGTGCCAATAGTAGTATATGAGGCAACAAAGGAATTATGAAATGGCAGTTAGGTCCTCTCAAAACTGGTGCATGTACTAACTTTTCCTTTAATGTCTCAAAAGGCCGTTGGCAAGTTGTGGGCCAAGAGAACTCATTGTCCTTAGCTAATAATCAAAAAAGCGGGGTAGCTATCCTAGAAAATTTCTCAATGAATCTCGAGTAATAACCCTCATGTCCCAGGAAGCCTCTCACTTCCCTTTGTGTTTTGGGTGTATGAAGACACAAAATAACTTCTATTTTAGCTGGGCCTACCTGGATACCTATGTTAGAAATCAAATGACTAATAACCACTATGGATTTGCACATTAATCTACATTTTTTTATTGATCAAAGCAAGGTGGGCTTGTTGGAAATGAAAAAGAATTTTTTCTAAGTTTTTGAGGGCTTCTTGGAATGAGTTACCAAATACTAAAAAATCATCCATATAAATTTCTACATACTAGAGATCAACAAAAATAGCTAGCACTGCCCTTTCAAAGGTAACTGGGGCATTACATAGCCCAAAGGGAGGCACTTGGTAGGTAAATTTCCCCCATGGGAATGTGAAGGTAGTCTTGTCTTAACCCTCAGGTGAGATTTGGATTTGGTTATATCCACTAAAACCATCTAATAATGAAAGTTAATTTTTACTGGCAAGGGTATCTAGCACCTGATAGATAAAACAAAGGGAAAAATAGTCCTTGAGAGTGGTTTTATTCAATTCTCTGTAATCAATGTGAATGCACCATCTCCCATATTTTTTTGGAACTATCAACAATGGAGAGACCCATTGGCTATCAGATATAGGATAAATGAAACTAGCATCTAATAGTTTTTGTAGTTCTTCTTTAACAACTTCTCTTAGCGCAGGGTTCATGCGGCTTTGGGGTTTTCGAAGAGGTTGGGCTCCCTACTAAATATAGATATGGTGAGTACAAGTTTTATGAGGTATGCATTTCATGCCCTTGTAACTCCATGCAAAGGCATTAAGATGGTATCACAACAAAATAACAAACTACTCTCGTTGGGATGAATTCAGGTCTGAGCTGATGTGTAAAGATTTTCCTGGACTAATCTCAACAAGAGTGGTCTTGGGCTCAAGAGTACAGGAAGATGTTGCTAGATTCTATGATGAGGGAGGTTGAGAACTGTAACTTGCTTGAAAATCTAGACTAAATATTTGACGAAGCATGTCAAAATTTGGCAATGTATCTAGATTGTTTAAGAAGTCTCGTAACTCACCCTCCTAGGTAGACCTAGTATGATGATGGATCAAAGAAACAGATCGAGTCTCCTTGTCACTACTATCATAATCTAGCCACAAGGTATCTCTGAGTTCCTGAATGGATCTAGCAGGTGGATACAAGGTGAATTTATTCCTATTGTCTCTATGATATATACATATCACAAGAGTGACATCCAATATAAGCATCAACTGTGGAAAGTCATCGTCGCCCCAAAATCAAGGGATGTCCACCAACAAGATTTATTGGTTGTAGCACAATAAAATTTGCGGGGCATTCCCAAGAATCAATTGAAGCAACCACAACATCCAACACACCTTTTGTCTTGATTTTAGATATGTCTCCAAGTTCAAGCATAATAGGGGTAGGATGAATATGGGTCAACCTAAGTTTATCCATGATTTTCCTGCTCATAACATTAATGGTCATCCCCAAGTTTATTAACACATTGGGGACAAGGATATCACCTACTTAGATAGAAACAATTTGGTTTCCAGGATCAATATATTTATCCATTTGTGCACATCATGTCATCAACTCAATTTCTCTTCCAACAAACTGAATGGTCTCAAGTTCTACTATTTTCCTTCTTGGCTTCTGAAGATAGAGTCCCGAATGATTTTTATACATATGGGGATCTCTTTAATATCCTATAGCAAAGGGACCTTTATGCAAAGATTCCTCAGCTCGGAAGCCAGACTAGACTCAGGAGTGGGGTCATTTTTCTCCATAACTAGCCTCTCTGGATAGGGACATTGTTTTGAAGAAGATGGTAACTCTAAATGTGTGGGAATGGGTTGAACGGTGACGTCATCTTTTGAACGATTAGGGGTTTCCTCCTCATTTCTCTCCTCAATAATCAACGTGGATTGTTTTTATTTTTCTGGTTTTATTACCCTTCCTGATCTCAATTGAAGCTCATGGATCCCAACCAGAAAGGTCTGATAAATGGGAGAAGGAAGTGGTCCAAAGGAATGAATCAATTGTACCTTCTTATTATTAGGATTCAGTGTTGGTTTAGCAGGTAGTTGGAGTGGTTGAAAGGGTGGTGGTAAAGGTAATGATGGCATTGGTTGACGTTTCTGAGGTAACGAGTGTAAATATGGTTGTGACATGGGATAAGGTGTATATGCAGTAGGATATGATTACATAGGTGAAGCATAGGAATAGTGAGAGTGGTTTGACCCCCTCCATCCTTGTTTCCAAGGTTGAGGAGGTTTCCCGTATTGAAAGTGATTCCCATGCTTCCAAGGTTGAGAGTGATTTGCATTATGATAGGAATATGGTGATGCATTATAACCATAAAAATGTGGTGGAGGTTCAGGAACCATACCTGTACATACCTAAGGAAAATTTCTTTGGTTGCCCATGGCATGCAGTGGCTCATGTTCAGATTTCTCTCCTTTGAATGCTGCTTTCAGTCCCGATATAGAAGGCCACTCCTCGGTAACATGTTTTGCTGCACAAATCACACATTTATTATCACCTTTAACATCAGCAGGACATTCTCTTAAAATATTCTTTTTCCTACACTTTCGAAAATAAATAGACAACGAATCTTGCCTTCTACCAATTTCTACTGAAATTTCAAAGAGTCTATTTGTTTGCTAATGGTATTCATAATTTATATTTTCATGTTGTCCATTTTATTTTCCAAACCAATGATCATAGCATCTGTAGGTCCAAGTTTATTATTTCTACATATGCCTCCTGTTATCACAAAAATCCAAGCCTGATAGGCTGCTGACCAGGAAGACCTTGTGTAACTCTTTCAAACCAACTTTTGGCTAAGGCTTAGCCTCCTCAACCTGAGAGGGCTCTCTCACTAGGTTAAAGATTTTACTTTGAAGCTTAGATGGCTAACTCTATGGAAAATTCAAACAACAATGTATAAATGGTTGAAATACCAATTAAAAAACTGCCATTGGGCTATGGAGTCAAAGTGTGTTTCAGTGCAATAGCAAGATCAATTTCACATGGAAGTCAGGGCATAGAGGGTTTTAACATAAAAGCAAACAGAGATATAATATAGAGAACACAGCTACAAACACATGAAGGAAGTTAGAGCATCATCAATGAATTCTAAGTAACATGTATCTATACCACTGCAAGTAAGTATATGAAGGAAGCCATGAGGAAAATCAGACATTAAAACCCTTGTTGAATCTTGAGTAGTGAAAGCAACTCTTTGTATTAACCTGAAAACATACAGTCACATACAATAACACAATGTGCTTGTTTCTTTGAAAATTTCCAACCCTTGGTGTATTACATCTTCTCCAATATATAGAGTTCATTACATGACTTAGATTCCTCCTCCAGTATGAGGGGAATTCAAATTCATCCTACTATGACACCTATTGATACTTAAAACTAACTATTAAATGCAAATGAAAGCTAACTAGCAGTCCTAGAGACCTAATACAACTAGGAGTGTAACTCATTATTATGATTACAACAACCTTATCTAAACATTTAAAGCATTCTTTGACAACTGCAACCTCAAGAAGTCGAATTTGATGAAGCCTCCCACGTTGTCACCTAACTGCTGATGACAAACCCTATAAATTAGGGAACATGTTTCCATGCTTTTAGGTTTAGGATCCTTGAAAATGGCACGTGGGACAGAGCCTTTATCTTCTCATCCATGACATATTTTACGAAACTGAAGGAGGTTTTTGTATTCCATGCTATCTAGAACAAAAACCTCTCTTGGGTTTTTAAAACCCTTCTCCAGCTATCCATAATATGTCCTTGACAAACACGTGTAAAACAGGAAATATGTTTGTGAAAAATTGCACCTACAGTAGTTTCGTAGCGCAAGTTTAGTCATCCATTTCTCCTAGATCATAATGAATTTGAAGAAACTGAAAGAGGTTTTTGTAGCTCAATATGTTAGGAAGCAAATCCTCTTTCAGTTTTCAAAATTGAGTTCTCAGTTTCTCAGGAACCATTCTGGAAGTTGACTAGTAAAAGCCGAAAAAAAAGAGACTTTTGTGCTAAAACAGGCTTTTTCAAGGGTTTCATGGCGTGCTATGAAAACTCCTAGTTCAGAATCCATGATTTCGTAGCACGGCTAGTGCAAATTCTAGGTTTTGTGCTGCGAAAACTCCTAGGCAGTTTTGTAGTGCATGAAAACCTTGACACAAGTTTGACACATGGAATTTTAGGTGTGATGTGGGGCCAGTGATGGGCAAGAACAAAGTGTTGACCCTATTTGACCATACCAACAAGACTCTTTTCTAGATCTTAGACACTAAAGCAGCCATGGAAAGATTAGACCAAGACTAACACCAATCCTTTGGAATAGAACTGATGCTCAGAATTTAGAAATCATTTCTTAAGTGATAACAGTGGCTCCAGTTGGGATAGTGTGCCCTTGTGGTATACTAAGAACCTGTAGCTCCAGTGCCGCTATCCATTCTCTAGAATAAAACTCTGAACTTCTGTCCAATCTGCTCCTCAAGCCTTTAATGATTTGCTGCAAGAAGAATTCAAACTGCACCTACTGAAATAGATGCTTAGTCAACCTACCTTGAGCTTATTTGCATCTACCTACCTACCTTATCAGTTGCAATCTCCACTTGTAGCTCAAGGAACATGAAACTTCCAATGAAGCCAGTCATTGATCTGAACTATGCTTGAAGCAAAAATAAACCAGATACTGAAATAACCAAGGCAGCATGAGGTGTAACTATTCTTCAAGAAGAAAATATAACTGGAAGCCTGAACAGTAAATTTTTTCCATGTAGTCAGCTATAGGGTCAAAAAACACATGGTTAGTTTGATGATTCTCATAACATTCTATACCTTCAAACAACTGATCCTCAGCCACACAAAATTCCTTTGATAAGTTATCCAACTGCCTTTGTGCATGATTTCCATAGACAATGTAATTTTCCTCACTATTATGATCATTCTTTGAAGTAATCTGCTGTAAGGAATTACATAAATGTTCAACCTTTTCCTTTGCCTGAGGGTTATAAAAATTTTCTTCCAGTATCTCTTCTTTGTGTTTGCAATTCTTTTCATCTTTATTATGATCCGAAGACTGACAAGTTTGCTGCATCTCTACATCAATCTCGGAGGATGTAATATGATTTTCATAAGTAAACCCATGTTGATTTTCATGCTGCATTTCAAGGGATGTTATCTTTTCTTCTTGGTGTTGAAATGTATTGTTATGAAGAGCCTCTAAAATTTCTTCATCCATGAATTCATCATCATCATAACAATCCTCCAAATATTGAATAAGACTCAAAGAATGTTTACAACAATTTTTTACCAGCAATAAGGAAGGATGACATTCTTTATACATCTCATGGAATTCATCATGAAAATTAGCAAGCAAATATATTAAACCATTTTCCAAGCTTTTATACCAAGACCATGCTTTTCCTTCTAAAGTGGTCATAAACATCCTCATGAGACAATCTTCGCGGAACTAAACCTTAAGACTGCGTACATGCATATGGAACCTAACCAAATGAAGAGCAGCATTGTCTTTCTTTTCATCTTTGAATATTGGAAGATCATCTAACCAATCAATCTTTGGCATAGGATTTGGAAAACCAGGGATATCAGACCAATTCATAGGGGCATACCTAGCATTCATTCTTGCAATGGAACTCATTTTGAAACTTCATCAAGCTACTGATCTTCTAGCAGTGGAGTCACCTTCCAATTTGTTATTTGATGTGTGGAGTCGCCAAGGTAGTTTACAGCCTTAAAAAATTTCTGAGCTCCTGCTACCTTCAGAAGTTCAGCTTCTTAGTTTCAGGAATGAATAATATTCAAACTCCTGGCAGACGCACCAAAATGTTATTACAAAATCCACCCCTGATAGGCTGCTAATCAGGTAGACCTTGTGTAACTCTTTCAAACCAACTTTTGGCTAAGGCTTAGCCTCCTCAACTTGAGAGGGCTCTCTTACTAGGTTAAAGATTTTACTTTGAAGCTTAGATGGCTAACTCTATGGAAAATTCAAGCAACAATGTATAAATGGTTGAAATACCAATTAACAAACTTCCATTGAGCTATGGAGTCATCATGTGTTTCAGTACAACAGCAAGATTAATTTCACATGGAAGTCATGGCATAGAGGGTTTTAACATAAAAGCAAACAGAGATATAATATAGAGAACACAGCCTACAAACACATGAAGGAAGTTAGAGCATCATCAATGAATTCTAAGTAACATGTGTCTATACCACTGCAAGTAAGTATATCAAGGAAGCCATGAGAAAAATCAAACATTAAAACCCTTGTTGAATCCTGAGTAGTGAAACCAACTCTTTGTATTAACCTGAAAACATACAGTCACATACAATAACACAATGTGCTTGTTTCTTTTAAAATTGTCAACACCTAGTGTATTACATCTTCTCCAATATATAGAGTTCATTACATGACTTAGATTCCTCCTCCATCATGCGGGGAATTCAAATTCATCCTACTATGACACCTATTGATACTTAAAACTAACTATTAAATGCAAATGACAGCTAACTAGCAGTCCTAGAGACTTAATACAACTAGGAGTGTAACTCCTTATTATGATTACAACAACCTTATCTAAACATTTAAAGCATTCTTTGACAACTGCAACCTCAAGAAGTCGAATTTGATGAAGCCTTCCACATTGTCCCCTGACTGCTGATGACAAACCCTAGAAATTAGGGAACATGTTTCCTTTTTTTTAGGTTTAGGATCCTTGAAAATGGCATGTGGGACAGAGCCTTTATCTTCTCAGCCGTGACATATTTTATGAAACTGAGGGAGGTTTTTGTAGTCCATGCTATCTAGAACGAAAATATCTCTTGGGTTTTTAAAACACTTCTCCAACTGTCCAGAATTGGTCCTTGAAAAACACGTGTAAAACAGGAAATATGTTTGTGAAAAACTGCACCTACAACAGTTTCGTAGCGCAGGTTTGGTCATCCATTTCTCCTGTATCATAATGAATTTGAAGAAACTGAAAGAATTTTTTGTAGTTCAGTATGTTAGGAAGAAAAGCCTCTTTCAGTTTTCAAAATTGAGTTCTGAGTTGCTTAGGAACCCTTCTAGAAGTTGACTAGTAAAAGCAGAAAACAGAGACTTTTGTGCTAAAACAGGGTTTTTCAGGGGTTTCGTAACACGCTATGAAAACTCCTAGTTCAGAATCCACGATATTGTAGCGCGGCCAGTGAAAATTCTAGGTTTTACACTATGAAAACTCATATGCAGTTTTGTAGTGCATGAAAACCTTGATACAAGTTTGACACATGGAATTTTAGGTGTGATGTGGGGCCAGTGAAGGGAAAGAATGGAGTGTTGACCCTATTTGACCATACCAACAAGACTCTTTTCTAGATCTTAGACACTAAAGAAACCATGGAAAGTTTAGACCAAGACTAACACCAATCCTTTGGAATAGAACTGATGCTCAAAATTTAGAAATCATTTCTTAAGTGATAACACCTCCTCTACTAGATCTACATTGATTCCATGAGAACGTCCTGTACATGTCCCAAATTTGATCAAAAGCCTTTAGAGAAATATCCCCTTGTCCCAAGAAATTCAAATTATGTCTAGAATCTTCAGAAAGCCCACATAAGAACAAGGTTATAATAGTACTTCTATCAAATTTATGTTTTGACCTTTGGAAGATATATAGAAACCTTTCTAAATAGTCTTTCAAGGTCTCATCATCACCTTGCACAATATTGAAGATCTCAACCTGCATTTCTCTAATTTGATAATATTCCTGATATTTGGCCAAAAATACTCTCTTCATTTGGTCCCAATAATTTATAGAATTTCCTCCTAATCCCATGAACCAGCGTGAGGCCAAATCCTTGAGGGTTGTAGGAAATACTTTTAATTTTTGGGCATCTATACAGTAATCATAGCTTTTGTATAATATATCAAATTCAAATAGAAAAGAATTTGGATCCTTATGTATCTTACCATGGAAATGAGAGAGAGCTTATGGCGGAATATTCTTCATTTGTATAACTATTTCTGAATTTACGATTGGAAACACAAAGGTGGATTATTCCTCATTTACGTAATTCTCGCTAGTCCCTTCTGCATGGTCCTCATTTTTTGCCATTTTCATACCTCCAATCGAACCACTCCCAACATAATCAGAAGGTTGAATATGGTTTAAATTATTCCTTTGATCACGACTAGTTTCTTTCTACCCCTTCTTGGGTTGTGTCACACTTGAACTACTGTTTCCAAAATCCAAGTGAACAGTTCCTGCTTGGTGAGTCTGTGTCTATTTGGGCTTTCTACCTACAAAATAAGGCCCAAAATGAGAAAAATATTCAAATTTATCAGTGTTTCTTTAGCCCTTATTGGGCTTCAGACCCCTACCTTTTTTAGGCATTCATCTTAAAATAATTAACTAAAATAATGACAAAACTTTTTAAAATTATAGGAAAGAAAAAAATCTCAAATAAAATGCTACGAAATAAATAAAGATCGGCACTAAGAAATCCTTCAAGCAATAGAAGCACATTGCAGAAAAAATAATAGCAGACTTACCCCTAATGTAGAGAGAGAAAAAACATAAAGTTATTACCAATCCTAAATGCCTCCCTTACAACGACGACAAAATGTTGGGTGTTGGAGTTGTAGCTCAACAAACTCCTTCAACACTTGATTGACAACCCGGGGCTACGTAAGCTTAGACGTGGAGCACGTAGCTAGTCAAGAGTAAAAATGGGTTTCTACCCTCCTCTGTGTAATGCTAATTCAGTTTTTGAGAACTACCCATGGTCCATGGACCATGGGATTGTATAAATAGGTGTGTCTTATAGAGTCTAAGGCAAATCTATGTATTTTCCACTAGCCCAGACTTGCCTATCAATGCATACATCATACACAAGTATGTTTCTGTTCTGGCCACATTGAAGACAATGATGTGCATGATTTCAGATGAGTTGGATAGACGAGCCCGAGCAGTGTACCTAGATTCTATGGAGGTGAAGGTCAGGTTTCAAATGGATTTCACCATGGAACACATGGACACTATCAAAGACTATAGAGCTTGGCATCAATATGTTACTATTGATCAACATGAGGATATTGAGCAGTTGGACTTCTATAGTTGTCTGAGTCAAAGTGATGTCTAGTTTGGCTTGCTCAAACCACTGTGTTCACATGGGTACATGTGCATTATAATGTTGATTCATGTCAAGTGTAAGTCAAATGTCAATAGTGAATGTAACAATCATAGAGTAGGTGAAGAGTCATGAGGGAATTTGAATAGTCACAAAGGGGAATGTCAAGGGCCACCCCACCCTTTGCTATAAATAGTCCCTCATAACTCATTGTATGGGTTTTTGGTCAGCCAAGCTTCTGTTAAGACTATCTTGAAGAAAGGTTGGACAATATTTTAATGCACCTTGGCTTCTCCACTGCACAGAGCTAGTTCATCTCTTTGGAGGAGCAAGTGAATGTGGCAATAACATTTCACTATTGGGGCTAACAGGGTTACATGGATGTATTGTATGGTTGGAACTTACACTTTTTTATATAATAAGAGCCAACACATTTTCATGCATATGTTATTATTGTAGTTGGATTGCTCTAGTTACTTTAATGATGTATGTTGTTTAACTTACGTTTTTGTGTATGAACTGCTTCTTATGCAATTATATAAATCTTGTTGTAGATATGTTGTTGGTTTAACCATCGCTTTGGATTTTCGACTGATCTTCTTTCTAGCTTGTGATGCATCTTAGATCGTGTGTTCCCTTCCCAGTTGAGTACTGATACAAGTTGTGAAGGGGTGCACTCATCCCAACCCCTATGTGTTAGAACCTTTCATTCACCTTCCTTGACCCACTGCAGTAGTCACACCCTTGCTACTAACAAAGTTATCTTACTTTCCTCTATACGACATCGTGATTAAGGCATTACCTTATGACCCATTGTTGGGACTCCTACACCAAACTCTCTGAGGTCTAATTGGGACTTCTAAGTAGGAAGATCCCCTTGACATGTTGGCAAGTCCAGCACCATCAACATTTTTGGTGCTAGGAGGGCCAAATGATAAGCTATGTCTTCTCATCTAGTTTTGAACCTTTGCATATCTTTCATGGAGTCCTGCACTCTTCTTCCCCGCCCGATGTTTTTTGAATCGTGAAGATGTCTCCATCATAGGGAATTTTTTCGATCTCTTGTCCACTTTCACATATGATGGTGAAGGTGAAGTGGCCTATCCTAAGTACTTACATGACTTTATTTCCATGATTCATGAGGAAGATGAGTTTTCGGATGAATAGGTCGGTTTGCTACTTGCATACACACTTCACGAATCTCCATTTTGTTGGCTACTCAACCTACTGGTTGACAGTGTGCACTCATTTGAGAACTTCTATGATCTCATTGAAGACACATTCTATCATTTTGATCCATGCCATCTTGACCGAAAACTGTTACAACAATGGAGGGCTCTAGATGAATCGATTATTGATTTGTGGCAGTGCTTCCGTGACTTGCAGTTTCAAGCTTCGAGGAGCCAGATGAAATTTTCTTATCTTTGGGACCGGTTCGAGTATTACCTTAAGAAATCTGTCTGTCCCAAGGGAAATTTTGAAATCAATCCTTGCTCAACATTCTTCATTGATGGAGTTGCGCAATCTCATGTGGATGCAGGCACTATCTCCACTGGTTGTTTACCTCCCTCTCATTCAACAACTCCAACACTACCCAATGATGTCGAGGATTGTAGGTTTTAACCCCATATAGAAATTACCTGCATACGAATTCTAAAACACATAAAATAAGAAATGCGAGAGCATAATACATAAAACACATATACACAAAGATTTTCCCCTGGATCTCAAAACCAAGATTACCAGCTTGATTTTTCATTATCTTCCTTTCAATGTTATAATACATATTTATACATGCTGAAGCATACAATACCGTGGACCAAAAACCATCGCGTCCAAAACCATGTACGAAAATCATGCACAAAAACATAGGTGGGTCTGCCCAACCTAACATATGTTCCAAAACCAAAATTTTCCATAGAGTGGGGTTACCTGCACCCCTCAAACCCCCTGTGACTCCCCTTGCTACTCAATCGGTGCAACGAAGGGGGGGCTCCGCCCCCTTCTAACCCTCCAGTTAACTATGTGGGCTAGTCGTGGAAAGAATATAACACAACCCAACATTCTCCCACTTATTTTTTTATTTCCACAGGGGGCCACAAGAGAGCTTAGTCATTTATCCAGCCCTGTAATGCCCATTGTTTCTCTACACCAAGAGAACTTCTTAGAGCTCACAGCTTTTTTCAATGCATCTGCAGTATTCTTCAAAGTGTCCACCTTTACCAGAAACACCTTTTTGTCTTCTATCATGTCCCTCACAAAGTGATACTGAACATCAATGTGCTTTGTCTTTGAATGATATGCAGGGTTCTTTGCCAAGAAAATTACACTTTGGCTATCACAGTCTATCCTTATACCTCCCTGTACTAACCCCATACTTGAACACAATCTCTGCAACCAAACTACATCCTTGATTGCATGAGTGGCTGCCATGTATTCTGCCTCTGCAGTTGATAGTGCCACTACAGATTTTTTCTTACTCATCCAACTAACTGAACCTCCAAATAGGTTAAACACATACCCACTTGTAGATCTTCTCTGATCTAGATCTCTAGCCTAGTCTACATCAACAAAGCCACAAATATCCAACACTCTGTCCAATCCTGGTCTTCCTTGGTAGCACAAACCATAATCACTAGTGCCAGGCAAATACCTGAAAACCCACTTCACTGTTGTATAATTCTTCTTCCCTGGTTTTGACATTAACCTTCTCAATACTCCCACTGCATGTGCAATGTCTGGTCTAGTACAGACCATTGCATACATCAGGCTACCAAATGCACTTGTATATGGAACACGGGACATGTCCTCTTCCTCTTCTTGTGTCTTGGGACACTGTTCAGCAGATAAATTTACACCTACAGGAATAGGAACCTTCACCAGTTTACTATCCTACATATTAAACCTCTGCAATATTGTCTCGACATCTTCCTCTGGTTTAACCAGAGATTCCTCTTTGTTCGATCTCTTTTAATTTCCATGCCCAAAATATAGTTTGCAGCACCAAGATCTTTCATGTCGAATTTGGAGGACAAATGGGTCTTTAAATCCTGGATAATTTCTTTGTCATTTCCGAACAGCAACATATCATCCACATACAAGAACAGATAAATAACACGGTCACCAATTAATTTAAAATATACACAGTGATCTGATTTGGTTCTGGTGAAGCCAAGTCCCTATATAAATGTATCAAATTTCTGATACCACATCCCTGGTGACTGTTTTAACCCATAGAGAGACTTCTTTAACTTGCATACCAGTTCAATCTTACCCTTCACCACAAAACCTTCAGGTTGCTTCATGTAGATCTCCTCTTCCAGATCACTATGAAGAAATGTTGTCTTCACATCCATCTCTTCTACCTCATAATCAAAAGCAGCAACAATAGATAACAGTAATATAATAGAAGCTACCTTGGCAACAAGAGAAAATATCACCAAAATCAATCCCCGACACTTGGGAATAACCTTTTGCTGCCAACCGAGCTTTGTATTTCTCCACCTTTCCATCAGCATTTGTCTTCTTTTTGAACACCCATTTTTTGCCAATGGGTTTCCTTCCAGCTAGCAACAAAACCAGATCCCAAGCCTCATTTTTGTGTAAAGATGCCATTTTGTCAACCATGGCCTCTTTCTATAGTTTTCCATCTTCTGAATCTACGGCTTCCTTCATATTTTTGGGATCATCATCAATAATAGATAAAGCAAAATTTGAATAGAAAGCAGATGGACTATACCTTTCTGGCTGCCTTCATTCTTGAACTAATCTTCACACACCCGGAATTTGTGGCTCTTCATCTTCTGATTGCTCCTCTGTTGTAGAGTCTGATTCTTCCTCCTTTAGCTCAAACTCTATCTTCTCAGGTTCCTTTGGTTGGAATTCATGTTTAATAACATCTTTCACCTCTCTGAACACCACATCTCGGTTGTACACAACCTTCCTTTTTACTGGGTTCCAAAGCTTATAACCCTTTAAACCATCCTTTTACCCAATAAAGATGAACTTTTCAGATTTACTATCCAACTTGGTTAGTTTCTCCTTTGGAACATGTGCATATGCATTTGTTGACACTTAATCCTCAAGATTGGATAAATATAATGTAAATAGATAAATAAGTAATGTGAATATTCATTGGGAGATGAAGTGAACAGTCTCTCCCTCATGTATATAATGAAGACCTACCTGATGGAATAATACATACGAATCATTTTTTCCTCTTAAGGAGTTACTACCTGGCTTGACATGGTATCAGAGCCAGCTCCATTTTTAGCCTTTATGCCCTTTGTAACTCCCTATTCTGCTCCTCTTCTCTCCATTTAAAAGCGCTGCTCCATACAAAGCACTGCTCCATTCAAAAGCACTGTTCATATGCTGCCCATATAAACGTTGGTGTCAATTGCTTAAAATTTTCTCAAGCCTACCTACACCATTGACTACTACTGCTATGCTACCTAATACGTGCCTTGAACGATGCTGCCATTCTCCAAAACAAATCTAAAACCTATCACAAAGCGCAACAAAAATGTGGTGATATCCTCGGCCTTCGTGCAGTGAGCGATTCTGAAGAACGCCGGTGTGGTGAACGATTCTGAAGAATGCTGTAGCACTTTCTGTGTGATTCTGAAGTATTCGCTCTCAAGTGTTTCGAATCATCCGTAGCAGATGAGCGGCTCTACCAAGGAATTTGGCATTTCTCTTCTCAAATTATCTGTTACTGTACAAAATACACCAACCCACTTTTGTATTTTGTTTTAGTTTTAAGAAAATGGATGCATGGGATATGTGCTCGTCAAGCAATTTCAGAGATGGGTACGCTTAGAACCAAAATTCAGTAGGTGGGTTGCTACTTCGGTGTCTGTTGTAGAGTTGGGTCTAACAACAAGTCTTGGATAGATAGATGAGTGGACATCACGCAACAAGAAGCTGCTCCATATACGCAGTCGATTGGCCCAGAAAGAGTTGCTTTTTCTTTGTGATCTTTACACTGTCGAATCAATGCTCTTTGTTCTTCACAAAATTTCATTAGATGCAAACCGCCCTATATATTTATGATCGATTTTGGTTGACCAAACAAGCGAATTTTGAAAAATCGCGCAAGGGGGCGGCTTGTCCCTTCTCTTTGGTTCCATGGTTCTCTGGTTCGGTTTGGTTCTGTTTGTTTATTTTGAAAAATCTTGTCGAATGCCCTTTTGAAATGTAATTAAAAAAAAAAAATTACCACCAGAAGTACAATTTTACTATATATTGGCATAAGTATATTTCTATTAGCAGAAGTAATTTTTTTTACAGAATGCATTCAATCATATCCATGGTAGGAATAATTCTCACTGACAAGGAGAACTATCCTGAATGGTCCTGGATGATAAAACACACCCTCATTTTCAATGAGTTATGGAAAGGAGTATGTGTGGGAGACGGAGACAATGAACCAGTACAGCCTACCTCAGACAAAGATCTTGTCATTTGGGAAAACAAGAATAGCAAAGCTTATGCATTAATCACAACATCTGTAAATGAAGAGGTGAGTCGCCATATTTTGTCATATTCAACTGCCTTTGAAGCCTTACAAAAGCTGCAAGAACTCTATGACTCACATTCTTCACTTGAAGTTGTTCAACTCATGATTAAACTCTTCACTGTTGAACTGCAAAATAATGATCATCTTGCTCTTGCATCTGAAGTCAAGTCTATAATGCATGATATCAAATCCACTAAGGTTGAATTGGATATTCCTCTTATCACTTTTCTCAAGGAACTTTATCCTACTTACTCCAATTATCTTGAGTCATTGCAAGTAAATGGAAATCTCAAAGATATCACCTTTGACTCTCTTGTGAAAAAGTTTGTTGAAAGAGAGAAAGCTTTTAGAAAGAAGATAGCCCCTGAATCTTTTGAAGAGGTTGTGTGCCTTGCTCATAAAGAAAAGCATCCTGCTCAAGATTCTTCAAGAGGAAGAGGTGGTCGAAGAGGAAGATATTTCAGAGGCAGGGGGGGCAGACATTCTTAAGGAGAAAAGGTAGACTTGCACTGCATTCGCTACAAAAGAAATGGATCACATGATGCCTCTACATGCAAGCTACCATGGGACAAAATTGAGCAGAAAAGAAACCAATAGAAAGGTAAAACTGATGATACAGACAAAGGTAAAGCACCAGAATCTACTCACTATGTTGTGGCACAATCTAATATTGGAGTAAATGAAGATTTATTTAATGCTTCACTTTCTTATTGGAAAAATGATGGGTTGCCTGATTCAGGAGCAACCTGCCACATGACTCATAGAAAATATTTTTTTGAAGAATTTACTGACAATGTTGATGGAGCAATATACTTTGCAGACCAATCAAAAATCAAGCCATCAGGGCTTGGCACAATCAGGCTTAAATTGCCTGGTCTTCCAGACTTTCTTCTGCACCATGTTCTATATCTCCCATGGCTAAAAAGAAACTTGTTGTCCTGGGTTCACATCCGCCAGCAAGGTCACTCCATTCATATGTTTGATGGCAAGCTTGAGGTGAGAAAAGCATCTGACTACTCACTTGTCATGAGGGGAATAGAAGAAGAAAGGCTTCTCAAGCTGCAAGGAACCTCTGCTCGGGCACAACATTTCTCGTACAATTCTCATCATGAAGAAGGTACTCTTCCATCAAGTTTATTATGGCATGCTAGATTTGGATATTTGAACTATGACAGCCTCCACTTGTTGAAGAAAAATGGTGTTGCTGGTTTGCCTACAATTCCTAGAAAACTTAAGCAATGTGATGCTTGCATTCTAGGAAAGCATAGCAAACAGTCATTTCATGACTCACATTCAAGAGCACATAAGAAGCTTGAACTTATTCATTCAGATTTATGTGGTCCAATGCTTGTTCCTTCTGCAAATGGAAATAAATATATCATGACATTTATTGATGACTACACCAGAATGTGTTGGGTTTATTTATTGAAGAACAAATCTGATGCTTTTCAAACATTCAAGAATTTTCATAAATGGATTGAAAATGATGCACAAACTCATATTGGGTCTATTCGCACTGATAATGGAAAATAATACATATCAAATGAATTTGAAAACTATCTTCACCAACATGGGATCAAACATCAAACAACTGTGCCTTATAATCCCCAACAGAATGGTGT